>DWNR01002672.1:0-12695 GCA_018250455.1 Polygonus leo
TACAACAGCTCCAATATTGCCCAGCATTGCGATCTGGTAAGTACCACTGTGAAGGGGGTTAGCTAATGCTTGGACCTTGAGAACATCATCATCGGGCCATCTCAGTATTATCGCGAATATTTCCCTTACATCACCATTGCTCTGTGGTGGGGCGATGGGTTTCGAGCTATCGTACCTCGTCTTCTTGCAGGTGTACCATACATCTGAATTTATGCTATCGTTCTGACTGAGCCACGGAGAGGTATCGTATATAGCTTCTCCGTTAATTGCTAGCCATAACCCGAGGGTTAGGAGCCGTTCTTGGAATATGGGCGCGATCGTACCTTCCTTTGTGGGACCCACGTTGATTAATGCATTGCCTGTGAAAGAAATTATACTTTACTAGCTGACCAGGCGAACGTTGTTCTGCCATATAAAATATTATCAGTGTTTTACTACTATGTTATGTATGTATTATACATATAAACCTTCCTCTTGAATCACTCTATTTATTAAAAAACTGCATCAAAATCCGTTTCGTAGTTTTAAAGATCTAAGGATACATAGGGACAGGCAGCGGGAAGCGACTTTCTTATATACTATATAGTGATATACTTTCGAAAATAAAGTTACAAAACAGCATAACTCCCACTCTAAAGTAAAATTGTTATGGATACCAGACATATAATCATCCATGAACATATATAATTAACCCTAATAAGGATTGAACCATACATCAAGTCAGCAGTAGATAAGCTGCTTCAAGCTAGAATTGTAACCGTGTAACATTTAATATTAATTGGAGAAATATTATGACAATGATGTCATCTTAGTGGAACGAATCGCACAATGAGTCTTATTGTATTAGCACATATTCTTTGCATGAATGAGCATGAAGTTGCACTCATTATAAATAGCTTACCATCTGTAAACATATTGAAACTCAAGTACATTAATCAAAAATAGAGAGTACAAGTGACTCAACTAATGCAATTTTATTTTTATCATTTAAAGATCATCACCTGATGATAAGTGGTCACTGCCGCCCTTGAACATCAGTGTCCATCCCCATGCGCAATTAAATTATACCTATATTTGATCACAGGTGCGTTGCTACCCATGAGGACTAAGATGTTCGCCTCGTTTTTAAGTATACTTGTATATGGGTCATTCCATGTCAAATCGACAAATTTTTTACCTGACCCCCTTCGATTTCGCTAAAATTGTTTTGTCCTTTTCTACTCCCCCAAAGAACATTTTTCAAATTTTTTTTCCCGACACAAAAAAAGTTAAGAGTATTTGAATTTGAAATTTGACATGGAATGACCCATATACATTGTATATTGTACATACTTTAAGGGACCTTTTTGTTGGTTATATATAAAGATATTTTTTAAAATAAATATTACCTCCACAGCTAACTGTAGTCACAACCTCTTTGATCAGTTGGTTGACACTGAGAATTTCATTCAAAGCCATGTTCCGCCTGTAGCCCCAAGACTTGGAATCAATTGTGAATGCATTCTCCCATTTGTGGTTTTGGAGTTTACCTACAACAATAATCACACATATTATCTATATATATAAAAGGCAATACTGATTAACTGACTGACATTTCAACGCACAGCCGAAACTACTGTACCTAGAAACTTGAAATTTGGTACAGGAGTTCCTTTCATGATGTAAGTGAACACTAAGAAAGGATTTTTCGAAATTATACCCCCAACGAATTTTCGACTTCTATGTCGGACGAAGTCGCTGGCAAAAGCTAGTTAATTAATAATTTTCCTTTGTCACACATTTATTTTGTTATATGTGCTAGTAGGACTATTCAAGAATATAGCATACTTATTTCATTCTTGAATATTTCTACTAGGACATACAAATTTTAGACAAAAAATGGAACTGTTATAGTTAGGACCATAACGTAAAGGACTTTCTATGTAAATAATCTAACAAAACATTTGCAATATTCATGTCCCTTAACATCATTATAAAAATTAACATATGTTATATTTTAGCATTAATTAATCTTACCAGGATTGTATCTATCAGCACAGTTGTAGAAATCACCATGATGACAAGGTATCCCAATACCCCATCTATCATTGACAACAATTTCATCCTTCACAGGACTATCATTGTACAGCCAGGCAATAAGATCTGTTGCATTCCAGTATGTATCAAATGCCTCCCAGTCTCCATCTGACCACAGAACGGAAGGTTGGTAGTCATTTATCAACTGCTTTATATCCGGCCACAGTTTAAGATTACTGTAGTTACGACTTAGAAACAGTGATTTTTTATCCTCCAAATATATAGGATTGTACCACTCATACAACGAATGATATACTCCAAACTTCATGTTCTTATTTCTTACAGCTTGGGCTAATTCTCCGACTATGTCTCTCTTTGGGCCTACGTCTACTGAGTTCCATCCAAAGGATCTCCTTGATGGAAAGAGTGCAAAACCATCATGGTGTTTGCTGGTCAAAACAACATATCTGGGGAGGCAAGAAGAAAGATCTATAGTTGTTTCTTATAATATATATTTTAAATCAAAGTAATATAATAAATGAAGTGTTCAAGGAGAAATATATTTTTTGTACTTATGAAAGTATCTGACTTTAACATTTGGAAACCACCCCCAAAGGCTTGAAATAGCTCAAATTGTAACATAGAGTAAAACTGATAAATTTATTATTGTTATATTAAGCAAACAAATTATAATTTTATTTATAAGTAATTAATAAAAATGTTTTTTTCCAGTACAATTATATAAGTCAATAAGTAATGATTTAACTTACTTAGCACCAGCTCGAACAAATAATTCTGCCCAGGCATTAGGGTCAAAGAACTCTGCCTTGAACATAGGAGCAAACTCTTGGTATGTGAATCCTGGAGGGTAAGTCTGGTTCATAAACTTTTCAATGCTTATATTACCACCTGCAACGAGAAAACAATCTTGACCACAAAACAGTCTTGGCAACAAAATGACCAATTTATGTATTATTTAGAAGTAACCAATGTCAGCTAGCACAATAATATTTAAATAATTATATATATATATTTTTTTTTATATCTATAACTAGCGATAAGGCAGATGGGCCACCTGATGGTAAGTAGTCACCGCCTCATATAATAAATAATTATATTTTATATATATCAATCAATCAATGGGTTAATCCTATGTAAGATTCTAAGAAAAACTTTTTTTTACATTTATTAAATCGATATATACAACGGTAATAAAAAAATATTTTTGCGATGTTCTTACCCTTCCAATTGCTCCAAAACCATTCGGAGCCAAAACCTGGCACAGAGTACACTCCCCAGTGGATAAAGATGCCCACCTTAGCGCGGTCGTACCACTCCGGGAGCGGTCTGGTGTCCAGAGAGGACCACACCGGCAGGTACCTTTCAGACACGTAAGAATCTAATATTGGGTCTACTTCGGTTACGTCTGCTGCGGAAGATTCTGGTTGAGATGTCACATCATTTAAAGCGTCGTGTTCTATGATCCTATTTAACACATCGTCACTGGTCGTCGTGTCTACTGCTGGAGTGACGAGGATTTTTGGAGTCGGAGGATTCTTAACTTTTCGGATTTTAGCACTGACTATGCTCACCAATACCACAAGAATCAGCAATTTCATTTTCTGTGAAACAAGTAACACTTTCCGTAAAATCTTAGGTCATTTATGGTTATCGGTATCGTAAATGCTCTAAATATTATGATGATAATTACACAATATAAAATTTTATTTTTAAATTAATTCACTTCACCGCCTAAAATTACACATTGACATATTTGACAATTATAATGTAACTTTTTAAATCTTACTCAAAAATGCATGGATTGAGTACTAAGCAATTGGCCTTAGCTTTTTCTAAATATTACCTGATTTTGCCCGTGAACAAATTAAATAACACTTGCACTGTAACTATTATTGTACATATAAATGATATTAAATTTAGATCAATTTATAGTAGTTATTCGCAGAATCTACGATATGTAAATGATTTGATAAATTACTAAATTTAATGTTTTAATGATGTCTTTGCTTGCCTAAGATTAATAAAAAATGAAGATGGATCTATCGGGTGCAATCGACGCTTAGGCTAAAAGTACCTAACTTAGAATAGGGAACAATGAATAAATATAACAGGTAACAATAAATAGCCACTAAAATAGCAAAACTAGCTTTGCGTGCAAACTGTGCTACTGCTTACTTTAATTCAAAATATAGAATAAGTATGCTATGTTTTACCTCACTTGACTCGTTTAGTTCGGATTTTGCATTTGCGCTCCATCCATACTTTTTAGTAGTCTTTGTTACTCACAATCTTTGTTCGACGAACTCATATATTTAGTTACACTTTGATGAAAATTACAAATGGAACCATTGTGAACGATTTACTTTGGTTTGGCATGATTAATTTACAATAACGAATCTAATCAATACTGTACTTATATGTCGCGTACGTATAGTCAAAATACGTCGACACGGGTCATCTAAGACGTCATTAATAGATTAATTTAAACAGTTTGATCATTATGAATAATTATATTTTTGACAAGTTAGGCGATTTATTTGGATTAATAGCCAAATATAAAGTGCTGGAGTTGATAACGTATTCTTGGAAAGCTTCTGCTTCTAGTTATTTAGCTACTGGTTACATGTTAGTACAAAAAGATTTTTTTATTGCATTCTTCTTACCTCTACTTCTTTAGTACCTACGTAGATTAGACCCACACACATCAACAATATATTAGCCGGCAGAACAACAACATTAAATTAATGTTACAGGAAAACCACACAGTCCACACTAAACAAGTCATATTTAATCAAACATCGTTTATAATAAGTAGACTAATGATAGCAAATACAATAATATTTGTGTTAAACAAACCTATCACGCTTTATAATGATTGGTTTACACGTTGGTCAAGTTATTAATTTTAATTACTTGATTAACCAGACAGACCAGCGAAATTGGACCTACTGGGCATTTTTTATCAAATTAAAATTCATTTTTTTTTATTTTTTGCTATTGAATGTTATAATCTTTGTTTTACAATAAAGATGAAGTCTGATATTCAGCTATATTAAGCAGCATACAAATTATATTTTTTTTACAATATTTAGTTATAACTTATAACGTGGTTAAATAGGTCTTTATTAATTTATATAACCTAATTATCATTAACTAATTATTAATTGTAATTCATAACTTGGAAAAAAATGTTTCTTTCTCCCTTTCTTCGAAAAAAATTCAATCAAATTCGGTTACGCTCGTTGGATCCTCAATTAGAGACGTTAAGGGGTATAAAGTTTTTTTGCAAAGTTATATCAGCCTAAATACCTGTAAATTTTTTCACCAAAGCAATAATTCCCAGTGTAAGCACAGACGCGAAGGTATCCATCCTCCTCTCTAGCATGGATCTGGATGAACTTGTTAACTATGTGTTTTTAAGGGTTCCATCCCCAAACTAGTAAAAACTCCAACTCGCTCTTGGCTTGTTTTTTATTTATTTTGTTCGAATAGGCAAGTTAACCCAATTTGAAAATTTACTAGTTGCCTATTTTATTTGAAAATTTAATTTATTAACAAAACAAACATTTTGGGGCTTCTTAGGCCACACAGCATAATCTGGGGACATGGCAGTGCTCCCGTCAAGTGAAGCAAAAAAGCAGCACGGCCGTACGTACCTTATTTATATCTAATTAGGAATAACTACATTCCCGACGATACAGTGACCTGATAGCGTGACCTTTTTAACGTTCCGTACCCAGTTTGTCAACAGGCCCTAAGACTTCGCTGTCCGTCTGGCACAGGGTTTTATCTCAACAAATACTAAGCATTTAAAGAGTTAAAATTAAAACGGTTAAAATTAAAACAACTGGTATTTTTCTGTTTTTTAACCTTTTAAACTCAACGTTCAAGATGTGGAAAGAGCTTTCTCCCTAGATATTCCCGATGCGCGATGACATGAAGTTCTTCAAACAAGGTGCAAACAGAGCTCTCCTCTAAAACAAGCATTGACAGTCAGTCTGGCAGTCAATCAGGGAGCCGTTATCGGTGAGTTTAAGTATAGAAAACGGTTTATGAGGTACAGCAATGTGACAGACGGACAGGGAGATCTAAGTAATACGAATAATAGGATCATGTTAATATTTAATTCGGGTATGTGAACCGAACTTAATATTTATTTATATTTTTCCTATCAGCGAGCCCAGAGCTAATATTTATCTCCGACTATAACATATACCTACCTACAGTTTATGTACCTTAGTATAACTCTGTACGAGAGTAAATATTCGCAGATTATTGAACCCCGCAATTCTTATTCTTCTTATTTCGGTTGTACAGGAACGACGGCAATACGGGTAGAGTTAGAAATGGTCAGACCATTCTTTCTATCAGATGAATTGAATGCCTGTTTGTTACTTCATTGCTTAGTTTAAAATATACTGAATATGTAATATGTATAAATATTCCAGAACCGTGCCGTTTGGCACTCGATAATCTGTGTGTGTGTAAAACTCGATAATAACATGTGTACTGGATATTTGTTCGATTTATTTAATTTGTTCGATTAATTGAAATTAATTTGTTAATCTATATAGATTATCAATAACGACAATTTTTGGATACAATGTAGGTATACGTAATTTTGTGCAAAAACATCCAAGGGTGCTCATTGGTTTCCTTGTGTAAATTGTTTATTTTTTCTTTTGGATCCAACAAAAAGTACGTTGGTTGTTGGTATTCAATACACATGCATAGAAAATTACTTACTGTTTCAAATATTATCTAGCTTTTGCTTGCGACTTTGTCCGCGTAGATGTCGAAAACCCCTTGGGGGTAGAATTTCGCAAAATCCTTTCTTAATGCTCACTTAGAAATTATACTAGACTCAGGAAAGATAAACAACTTGATAAGTTTCTTTGTTTATTCAATTCATACATACAGACAAATCTCATAAAAAACTTGACTGTTATGAGATCATAAAAATAAATACCAATGTGTTCATGCGCTGTAGGTGCTTACATAATATGAACAAAATAAATAAATTTGCACAATATAACTTTTATGAACAAAAAATGTGTTGTTTTAAAGGCTGCTAGGGCCAGAGTGGAATAATTGCATTTTAGATATCTTTGACCCATTTGCATTTTTATACTTTAGAAATGGTAACTACAAAACTAGAATGGCTTAACCTTTTATGTACCGCAAAATAATTTTAGACAATTCTGTTTTTTTTTATTGTATAAAAGTATGCAGTCCACCTGATGGTAAGTGGTCACTGCCGCCCATGGACATCGGTAATCATTCGCAAGTACGAATTATACCTGAAGTTGATCACAGATGCGTTGCTACCCCTGAGGAATAAGATGTTCGCCTCGTGTATAAATATAGCAACCACGCCTCTTCAAACCGAACTACACGAATTCTACCACCTGGGATTGTAGATTACTATTTTTAAATAGCATAAATATATCAAAATAGCTAAAATGTTAGGCCACTTTGGTTCTACCAGTCTCAAATAATATATTACAAATAATAAATAGCACGATTGTGGAATATAAAATTCACAGAATGCATAAAAGTACAGTAATACATACATACAATGTTGACTTTGACTTGATCATTCAAAAATATTTTTTATAATAAAAATATTATGTAACATGTTTCAGGTGAAAAAATAATTTATTATGAGTATATTGTATAATCTAATTCTAAAGTTATTATGATAATAAAAATATAGGCTTAGTATTACATAATAATATGACTAGAAGTCTTTAAATAATAACTTATCAACTAGTGGAATAGTCACTTATACACTATGAAAAGAACTACATATAAGATTACAATATTTACAGTTAAATATTAAAAATGCATGTATATTAATGGCACTGTTGTGAGCAAAGCTTTACTTTTCAAAACAAAAATATTTTATAATGGGGTTTTTAATTTAATATGCATACTTAGACATATTCTCGGCAAGTTAGTTTAATTTCTTGTTGAACATTCTTTCATGTTTGTGTTCGATGAAAATTGAAAATATCTCATTAGGTTCAGATTAACAATAAATATTATCACAACTCCTTTAACACTTTGAAATACAGGAACACGAATTCATGCCCCTAACCGAAATACTGTTGTTTACCTCAGGTATAAATTTACATGTATATTTGATGTTTGAAGTGTGGAACTTGTTTTTACATTTAATTATTATACTCAGCTATGGGCATGATTTCATATCCACGGATTACAAATAAATAAGATTACATATACCAAAGTAAAACTTATTGTCGAATGAAATTTACACCTGAAATACCAATAATCACAATCATTCAGTGTCAACTTTAAAGTTTGTATAGTGACACGCACCATTAATTATGATTTCACTTATAGCTGCTGTAGGTGGAGTATGGGTGCTGTTCAGCTGGTCGATATTGGCTATAGTACTCATGATGGGAGTGGTAAATATCTTCCCACTGTGAATAGCGGTTGCATTGTGGGGTTGTGTAGTGTGGGTGTAAACTGTGCAAGTAGACCCTTGTTCCCTGTTCTCATTAATCATGCCCATTTTGACTTCAAATATCACATCTTGTATCTTTTTCTTCGCTACTAGCAGGTTCTTCTCCCCTTTTAATGACCGTAATTCATTGGCTATAAATTCTCCAAATACTGTGAACTCATCTCGGGATGATGGTTGTGATGGATACAAAATTTCAGATTTAAAGTTTTGATACAATTCAGCTCGAGGGATTTTGTGCTGTGGAGAAGCATTAATTTTGGAGTCAGCGGATGTGGTAGATTCATTGGAATGTGCTGTATTATTTACTTCAGAATTGTTCTCCTGAAATATTAAAAGTATAAATTAATTATTAGCTGATTGTGGAAGTACATAAAGGAATTTACAAAAAGAGTGATCATATGTTGCGTTTCAGAAGATCATTCCTCTAAGGTAAACAGTATTTATCATAACGTTTTAAATAATTTAGAAGGTTATTCCTTCTAAAATATTTCCTTCTTAAATACAAAAACAAAACTGGCTAAATATAATCTGGCTATGTAAAAATATAATATATTGGATATTCAAAAATGTTTTACTGTTAAAAGTTACATTTAAGTAATCAATTTAGCTTACCGAAACAAAAACTCTGTAAGGTTTATTTGAATCCTTCATGAAGTGTAAGTATTCAAAGGCGTACCAATTACTGACATATCTGTAGTTAGGTTCTTCAGCGTTAGCCCTGGCTTCCCTAGCCGATTCCCTATTGTATTGAGTCCTTAGGTGCTGTATTTTCTTCGTAGTATCGGGTACAGAAATACCTAAAAGCTCCGATATCACGCGAAGCTCTTCTTTACGTTTTTGTTTATCTCGTCGTGTATCACACACTGACGGGTTCCTCCACAAAGTTGCATTCAGTTGCAACAACTCGATCAACTTGAGAGTCATCTGTTTCGACCACTCCATCGCACGATTTGTTCAAAATCGATGTTATTAAACGTAAACAGCAGATTCTGAACACACGTAAAATAGCGTTCGACGACCGATCGTTAGATCGTTCGCTAAACTAAAAACTAAACTATCAAAGTAACCAGTGTTGCCATTATCAGCATTCAACAGATCAATAATAAGCAGTAAGCCTAAATTTTTAACACATAAGTGAAATAAATTGGTGCTTATATTTTATTTGATAAAATATTGTTGCATATGAGTGGGTTCTGTATTTCAATCTGGTTAATTATTGGTTTTGTATAAGTTTAATACATCAAAATATTACGCGTGCGTTAGCGCCACCTAGTTTCGAACTAGGAAACTACACTTATTTTAGAAATTCAAATTTAGAATTCTAGTATATAAATGTATAATATATTATTCTATCCATCAAGAATTTAAATCTGAACATATCGGTACAAAATACATATCTCTAAGTGTTCTTTGATGCTAATTTTATTGAAGGGAATATAAAAACTAGTACCGAAAGGAGCTTATTACCTTGTTGTTGTGATTGTTACTTGCGAGGGACGTACTTAAATTCAATGTTAAGTAGGTATTCGTTTTATAAAAGTACGTAACTAAATATTTTTGACATTCATAACCTCCACTCCACAATGCGAATAACATGAACACTATTGTGATTGACTACGACTATGATCGCAAAGAGGACATTATTAGACAAAACTATTGAAATTTTACATAAGGAAACACATCCTTATTTTTGAAATATTAGAAATATCTGAATTATTGTATGCAGTAAAAGTAATATTACAAGAATGTAAATATAAATACTTGTACAATACAATAGGAAGTTGATATTATTTTTGTCTTTCCTTATTTCTGACATTTGTAGTTAGTATCTTGTTTAGCATGATGCATGCAAACATATTTCCTAGTTTTATTACTGGGACAGGTACCAAAATAAGAAAAAAGATATTTATTTCTATCTGTCTTGGTACTGAATGACAAATAAGTTACTGCGTTATGCATGAAACATGAGCGAAGATAGGTAAAGAAAACATCATGTAATTACTAATTCATTCTCATTTATTTACAGACTACAATGTGAGAGGCTATCACATTATAAAACAAGTGCTCTCTATTCTTAAAAGTAATTATATACAATATTTACAAAAACGTCTCCATAAAAATGCATTAACTCAAACAATACAGCAACATTCTCTACTGATAAGAGGAACCAAAATGTAACAAGAGATAAGGAACCAGAAGCGTTCACAATCCTCCTTCTAAAATAAAACTTATTTGCAACCGCACTAAATAAAACGATCAGTTCATTTAATAAACCAACAAATGATTAATCCTTGTCAAATATACAACCACAGGCGTAGACTATCAACTTAGCCTGTATTTTGATATGAATAAGTCTCTTTCTTATGCAATACGATACCTACTAATTTTGAGGTGATACTCGTTTGTGAATAAATTCATCTATATCTGAATTATGGCTTAAACTGACTGATGGTAAATGGCCAATAATTAAAAAGGCTAAGGTTAAATTCCATAGATCATACATACCGAGACATAGGTAAGTATCATTTAGTAACATTTTACTAGGAATGTTTTATACATACTTCTGTAGCAAAATTAATAATGTACACATAGTACCTAAGCATTATTAAATGTTTTATAGTTCTCATAATGATTTTAAAGAGCTGATTAATATACTAAATTTGCACAAAATTGCACATTAATGGGTTTTCACATATAATATAAGTAGGTATTTGTGATTTCTGATTGCTAGTTATAAAATTATAATATACACATTTTTACTACCTATGTTATTATGATCTCTAAGGTAAATATGTAATACTTGAATGCACAAATACCTACTTAAATAGGTACCTATGGTCCATATCAAATATTGTGTGCATCATGTAAAAATATAATGAACTTGAGACACCGGTTGTCCATGACTTAGGATGCTAAGAGTAATTTAATATTTCACCGAATAAAAATGTCACATGCGCACCCTAAATTTCATAGACCATCAATGTTACACTAAGACCATCATGTTTCTTTTCATGATTGCCATATTCATTAAAATGACTATACATAATATGTAGAATTTGACAAGGTCTTAAAATTATAAATGTTACATTATTCATATCTTTTATAATAGGTTTATTGATTCGCTGAATACATTGGTAATACATAATATAAAGAAATACATAAATTAAATAATTAATTATTCCAATCAGGTAGACTTTGTCCATCACTTAAAAGAAAATCGCTTTAATCAAGTCATAAATAACTTACATTACATAATAATTATATTCACGAATGATATTCAGTGGAACATTTAATTAAACATAAGTTCACATAAATAACAACAACAAAAAATAAAACAAAATGTAAACGAATCCATCATACATTTAAATAGGGTTGCCATACTTATTACTGTTGACCATAAAGTATTATAAAGACGATTCTTGTCTTTAGGCATTGCCAGGAGATTCAAATTAATATTTTAATATGGTAATTAATATCATTAATGACAAATTAAATATAATTGTATTGTCATTTAAATTTAATTTATTCCAACATAAATTTTATCATAATGTTAATTCTATGTAAATATTAGGTATTGTTGCTGCTCAATACTATAAAATTATTAGAAAAGCTGCAATTCATGTTTATTACCATAACTAGAAATATGAAAAATCGTCTTCAAGCCTTCATCTAAAACTAAAGTAAATGTACTTATAGCAATTAGGATTGGTGTTCACTGGAGGTACAAAAACCAGTCGGCGTTATCAATAATTCAACAAACAATAGACAATCTATTTTTAACAATTGACAATAATCTGTCTACTCGCGTACAGGTAAACGGTGGTCACATTACGATTACCTACGTTAATTTCACTCGGTTCATAACAGGTACAACCATACGAATCGTTTAGGCCTACGAAGGGGCACGAGGTTCGTCCGACGCGGCACCATTCGACGCGCCCAAATAAATACTAGCTACCTACACAGTATATGTACAGTCCGGGGACAGCGGCCCCTTACGTAACGTCGAGCGGGCGCGGCTCACGAGACCTGAAGAAGCCCTTCTCGGTGCGGCACTCGCGGATGGTGACCGTCTGGAGGTTGACGGTGACGTCGGTGATGAAGATCTGGTCGGCGACGGGCGAGCGCGCCATCCAGTAGGCGGCGCCGCGGCGGGGCGCCGGCG
>DWNR01002673.1:0-12693 GCA_018250455.1 Polygonus leo
TTCGAATCCGTCCAGTAGTTTCGGAGATTAGCCCGAACAAACAGATTTATTTTATTGTTTTATTATATGTATAGATAACACGCAAACAAATAATATAATATGCAGTAGTCTATCTATATATTATATTATTTTACAAAGAAAATATTTTTCATAAATGTTGTAGATAAGAAGCAGTTGTCATGAAATTATACAGGATTGTAGTTGGAACAATAAATCCTTTGACTGCTGCAAATATTTCAGACCTATGGATACTGAATTGGGTCCTTGTTATGTAGTGAATTCTATACAAGGAAGGTATAAGTATTATATTTTTTTTAAGCTTAAAAACACAAAACCATTTTTTACCACCTCCAAGAAAAAATCCACATATAATTTTGTGTTGTGTGTGTTGTGCCTGGTACGCGATGTCTATACTGAGATATATAATATGTTTCTTATCTTTACACTCAATTGCGATTGAACTGTGTGCCGAACGTGTTTCGCATACCGCCCCGAATGAGTCTAAATAGTGATCAATTCTATACTTATCGTAACGAAAATAATTTGCCATCTCTTTTCATTAATTCTAACAGACGTTATGTGATTTTTGTCCGAAATGGACACATTCAAATCTTGATTTTTTGAATGTTACTCATCATTTGTCATATCTACTATATACTGCATATCTACTGTTTATAATATCATTGTCTGATAGTAAAAAAGAAAATAATGTATTATTAAATTAAAAAGAGAAAAGAATTTAACAAAATTACATCGTTTACTTTAATGTTCCAGAGAGAGTCATCCTGCGAGGATAGACATGATTAGTAACAGGACATCTGGACCGGGGATGATCAATTTCAATTTATTGGTTCCCTCAAAGGTTTATATTCTAAATGAAGAAGACGTTCCCTCATTAACCACTCTTGGCTCAGACATTATAACCATAGAACCCCAAGTTCGTTTTAGGTTAGTCAATGTAATACCATAAAAAATATCTAGTATTTAATCTTACTGCTTACCCGACATGTTAGAGAGGCTCAAAGATTTAGATTTAGCAGCATCCTTAGCAATTTACGGAAAGCAGCCATTGTTGCCTATGACTTTGTAAGAGAACTATTATATTTTGGTAAAAAAATATGTAAGTAAAAACTTACATGTTTTGTAGAATAGTTACATTATACCTAACTACAAGTTTACAGTATTCATCGGTGACTTAATTTGTTAAGTTGATGAGTAAAATACAGATGGATATTAACATATGACAATACATGTTAACGATGATATTCATCGTTAAACCTTCATTTGTAGAATTTTATATGATTCTCACTTTCGTTAGCATCATCACCACATGTATATCATGTTACATTGACGCTTTGGTCTTAAAGGTGTGGTGGAATTTATTACAAAAAACGAAACTATACACAACTAATTTTGAAGAGGCCATAATAGTCACATGATCTGAACGAGACCTGATTTTAGGCGTTACATCACAATAAGAAATATCGAGAATGACGTCGGCGCCCGCCTGATTAGTCCATCGAAACGGAAATGTCGTTATACTGATGAGAACTTCTTAGACGTTCACCGCTTCTACTCATACACCGCTTGTACTGTGCAGTGCAGGAAAGATGCTCAAATGCGTCTGTGTAACTGCACCAATTTCTTTATGCCTAACGTTCCTGAACACATTAAATGTAACATAAGTGGGATTATTTGCCTTAATACACACGTTAACACTTGGTCGGTAAGTACCATTATTAAGTTAATAAAACAATAAAGTTTTGTTAGGTACCCTTTCGTTGGTTTTTATTAACTTAATTTTAATAAGCCTAGGTATATTTAAAATCTGTTAATCCAAATCCAAACTGGGTGGTCTACCAATGAAACTATTCCGTTGAAGTTTTTAGAAAATTTCATGCGTTTATTATCTGTAGAGAGTTTTGGTTCGATTAACTACAAGATTTGATACCTAGTCAAAAGCAATCAAAGTATTTTTCAGATTTTAAAAGCACGATGGTCCCCACGTGAAGGTTTGTTTTGCGACTGTTTACCTTCTTGTACCGAAGCCGAAATATCCAATGTAAAAGACTTTCAAGAATATGCTAATGTTTCGTATGGGGAGGTTCACATCGGATTGGGCGTGTTACCAAATGAGAGATATAGAAGAAATGTTGTGCGTGGAGTGCTTGATTTAGTTGGTAAGTGATGCAAAATGCAAAAATTTCTACATTAGTTTTTTTATTCTTAGGTTTGCTTCCATGTGGCTACACCCTCAGCATTTGGTAATATTCTGTGTAATGGAGCATGATATCGATCTCCTTCGGTTAAGGTGGTGGACTGTATTTTGTCAAGTCGAGGAGTGTCGAGGTTGAGCAGAGCTCTATATTTCTCCCAGGCACGTAACATTAATTTATCTATGTTCCGTACTCGTTTAAATTTAATTATAAATTCCTTTACGAAGATAAGTATCGACTTCACGATGTTTTCTTTTGACATTGACAAAAAAATCTCTAGGGTGTGTGAATTCAACCAATTCGCACTTAGCCAGCGCGGTGAACTATGGCCACAATCTCGTTATAAGACCTATGAGAGGATGTAGGTAAGTAAAGGGTTGTGATGATGATTATGAATGAGAAAAGCCAAATTAGCACTACTAATTAATTGTTCATTTACAAAGTGATTATGATATAGTTTATATTTTCTTTTATCATGAAAAATGTTATATTTATAGTACCAGTATAATTAGACCCATAATGTTACACTTTTCGATTAAAGATAGAAAGATTAAAGAAGTATAGAAATAAATGTATATTACCGTTTCAGTATCTACTGGGGGGACGGGAGGACTGTTTCTGGGAGCAAGTATACTTAGCTTCGTGGAACTGATTTATATAATCTTTATTCGTCCATTCTGTGATATCTACAGCCAGCGAGGCGACGATCCCTGGCATCGGAAATATGGCACCCGTCGTTTGGAAGACAATAAGTTTGTTCGTAATCATTTGAAGAAGAAATCATTTTAAACCCTGTGTGTTACTATTTTAATCACTAGTATTTCAGAACTTTTTAGGAATTTAACTAGAATACATACGAGACACAAAATTTACTCGTCGTTTGAATAAGTACATTTCATTAGTGTTCATATATGTGTTTAAATGAACGATAATACTTAATTTTGACCATCTTTCACATATTTTATTAATATATCTACAATTCATTAAATCTATCTAGACTAACAATATCTATCAACAATTTCTTCAAATATCTGCATAACTTTATTTCTATAATTGTTATTTGATTTTATCATTTTCTCTATAAACATAGCTTTGTTGTTAGAAAGAATGTCATTAAACTGTACAGCGTCGCAAAAAATGTCAGCTGTTAAATTATCATCTAACCAAAATTGAGGTACAAGACAAGCACTAACAATAAGTGCCCATAACCGTTGTTTTTCGGTTGATATTAGAAAATTTTCAAACGATAAAATATCTTCAATCTTTATTCCATGAGCAGCAAGAATCCGTTCAAGTTCTTTATGATAGTGATAGAGAAAGCTGTTCATGTTGTGTTCTCGAAATTTTGGATCTAGATTACAGTAAAGAAGGAGCATAACGTCACCAGCTGGTGGCTGACATCGCACTGCTTGAAAATCAACCATTACACAATCATCTGGTACTAACCCACCATCGGTCTGTTTATAGCGAAACAGAATATTATTGTTCCACAGATCGCGATGGCACACGACATTGCAGCGTTCTGGTAAAACATTGCTTAAATCTAATCCCGAAATCCAAATCTTTTTCCAGCGTTTTTCTATAATATTTAGCCGTTCTTTGTCATCTTTAAACCTGGAAAACTTCTTGACAGCCGCTAACGATCCCTGCATACATTGATTGAACCAGACGTTTGATTCGTAATAACCGCCCTTATCCAAGTTCTTTTCAAATTCCTCATTGAGCATTTTACGTTTTTTGTGTTCATAGACTATTGAACATGCGTGGAATCTGGCTAGCATATCCAATGCCCGTTTGGTATGAGCATCATCAAAGGTTTCGAATTTATTTCTTGGAGAGAAACCTAAAGCATTCAAGTCTTCGAATACAATGGCGTCATTAAGTGTTGATGCTAATTTAGCACTCCATGGTTTTAATCCTAGTTGGACAGAATAAGAAAAAAATATATTAACCATATATTTAAATTTTAAAATACATATAAAAATATTTATTAATGTAAAAAATAAGAAATTATAATTATTTTAAAATTTAACACTCTTACCTTCCAATTCTATTTCCTTCTTAATAATAGAGTAAAAATTTATTTCTTTGTCAAATAATTTCATTTCCCTAACCATGTTGGCTTTAGAAGCATTTAGAGAAACAGCCTTGATGAAGAAACAAAATATTTTTTTTTCGCCATTGTCGGATGACAAATACACTTTTAATTTCCAGTAATCTGCTAAAAATCCCAACATTTTGTCGCTGGCTTTTTGAACGTAATAATTTTCAACGTTGCTTCTGTTGGGGCATCCATAACTTTGTATAACTTTTTGTACGACTTCTTGTGTTACAATATTGTTATGTGGTTGATCACTAAAACAGTTCATTTTTACATTAATACAATAACTTTACAGCTCCACACTCGTCTGCTAAGACAATAATGAGACATAATCATAGTTAAAATTCACAATGTTATACGTTAATGGTTTATCTTTCTTAGATAAATGTGTTTATTCAGAAATTATAAAGTTATAGTACATAAAGGCGTTTGAGAATCTTTTGCTAGACCGTAATTTATAAGAAGTATAAATAACCATTATCTTATCATATCACATAAAATAAATAATGTACTCTAACATCAAACATTAGCAGCTTACACTAGTTAAAGTGAATGTAATCGTAAAAGTATTGGCAATTACTGGATTATTTATTACAAACTTAATAATTGTTTACTACTGGAATCTTTCACAATACCTACTTCAATACATTTATTGTTTCTTCCATTGCATCGTTCTGAAATAATGTTTTCTTTTTTAAATATTTTCTTATACTACTATTTTATGTGCATTAGACTTATACATAAATCGTTCGACAATATCATCTAAGGATTCAGTGACTCTATTTCGGTAATTTGAATCCTCTCTGGCCGTTTGTATGAATTCCTCACTTCGAGATATCACATTAATTTTTAAAGCTTTACTCCGGTCTCCAAATATTTCTTTCTTTCTTTTAGCATTCATAGTCATTATAGGAACAATTAAAGCTGCTTGAGTGATACCAAATATTATACTATCCTCATATGCCTTATTAAGTTTGTCTTTATTGATTATAGTACGTACGTCAATGTTATTTAATTTCAGTTCTTCATCTATTATTGTGTAATAGAAATCTATTACGTCGTTGGTCTTACTTTGTCTAAAATCCTTTGTGGTATTGAAAAACAAGAGCGATGAAAGATCTAGCATAGGAGAGCTGTATATAACGGTTTGAAAATCAACAAAGAGGGCGTGTAATTTACCATTATTCAGTTTTTTAATAAATATATTATTCGTCCATAGATCTCGATGTACAACGACATTTCTATATAACGCGCTCGGCTTCTTGAGATCTTCAGCGCGATCGAACAACATGGACATGACAGTTTCTATTTCTGTACAAAAGTTAGGTTTTAGCTTATACGTAGAATATTCTTTTAGATAATCTATAGCAGCCTTTTTGCCAGTGTCTCGCCAAGGTTGGTCTTTACTTGGTTCGGTTAAATATTCACCGTACTCTTCCCATATTCTATATTGTCTATTAAGTTCCTTTGATTTATTTTCCTCAAAAATGTAGGATTGTGCATGGAACCTAGCTAACGTTTCAACAGTGGCCATCAGTTCTTCATTGGTGAGAGTATAGATGTGATCAGGCATTACATAGCCTAATTTGGATACATCTTCAAAAACGAATATTTCCTCCTTTATAAGCAGCAGCTTCGGTCGCCATTCCCTACGTCCTAAAAGAAAATATATAATAATTTAGTAATTATTACGATATGCAAAAAAATATTATATTTTAGTTAGGTACACAAAGTTTTCATTTCTTAAGTCGTAAAAAGTAATTTTACCTTCATTTTCTTGAAATTGTTTGAAAAGACCATTTAGCATTGCATATTCTTTTCGAAAAAATGCTGTTTCTCTTAAATATTCAGCTTTCCATTTGTCAAACCTCGGCATACACTTTATAAATAAGTTCAACTCTTTGGTAACGCCCTTTGATTTTATTTCCACGGCTAGTCTTAGATGTTCTCCAAGATTTCCTATCATTTCATTTGAATAATTCTCAATAGCCCATCTTAAATTTTCAATATTTGTATAACCACACTTTTTTACAATTGACTGTATTTCAGATTGATCTAATAGTTCCATTATTATTTAAAATATTACGTTGTTGCGCATGTTGTGTTCTGTTATTTACAAGGAAGTGACTATTATCATTAAGTATCTCGTCAATAAAAGACAAAGTGTTTGTGGTAAATATTTAGAGGACGTAAAGAAATAGACTCCTACTTAATGAGTGTTATTTAATTGTACTGTAACGTCATATGTTCATTACTGACATGATAGTTATTTTTTGCATTAATATAATATAATTATTAAATAAGATACATAGTTTAATTTTTCTAGTTTCTTTCCAGACTTACGTCAATCGCATGATAAATTTTATTTTATCTGTGACTCCCAGTGCAGAGATTTCTGACATGTTGATATCATGTGCTTTCTGGATGCGTAAATCAACTATATCTTGCTTTAAAAATGTGAATGATCGATAAATTAAAGTATGCTAGGTAACGGTTGACCCTGTATTGATTAACCTTCTTCATTCATGTACTTAACGACATTCATCACTGGACATGGATTTATCTCAATCCATGTCCAGTAGTGAGACAACAGACTAGCAGTTTTCAGATGTTTTATCACGCCTGAAGACTGAGATATAACATTTTATTCTTTTAATTCTAATTGAAATGAGTGTTGTCTATATGGAGTTTCATGTACGGTTCTCCTCGATAATAATAACAACCTTGCGAAGCGGTGGTAATTTTAGGTCGGTTAAATAATATTATGAATTAATTCGCAAAGGTTTCAAATTGTGTTGTAATTTATAATTTAACATAATTTGTGCAGTAAATAAATCATGTCATTCCATATAATTTCAATGGTAGGCACATACATTATATGTGTAAAATGATCTAACATATTATAGGAGTCTAGTCTGATACTTCATTCGACTGTGTGTCTAATTATAACTGTTGCGTATCTGCAACTTAACAATATAATTAATTATGTGTACTATTCATGGTTGACTAGTAGTAGCCGCGACTTCGTCTGTGCGTTTAAGAGACGGGGACATCTATGCAAATAAATAAAATTGGAGTGTTATATATATTTGTAATATAAAAATAACAACTTTTTACTTAATGCCTATGTATGTATACAAGGTAAATATACCAAAATAACATTTTTTACATTTTTTGTCTGTCTGTCTGTTTGTTTCGGCTAATCTCTGGAACGGCTGAGCCGATTTTGACGGGACTTTCATTGGCAGATAGCTGATGAAATGAGGAGTAACTTAGGCTACTTTTATTTCAGAATTATATAATATAATATGAACGCGGATCGAATTCCACGCGGGCGGAGCCACGGGTACAGCTAGTTATTTATATAATGTTTATCTTTTGGACATTAAAATACATAGATAGAAAAAACAATATATGAAAATCGTTGCTTATTTGATATTTACCTACTATCAACAATATTCTTTTATGCCTATATAAGAGCTAAAGTTACTCACTTAAAAGTCAGTGAATGAATAAACAACTTTGTTTTGCTTTTTTTTCAATATTATATTGATATACAATGTACTTAACCAATAAAGTAGAAATTTGATTATAGATAAAATTAATGACAAAAGGAAATGAATGAATGAATAAACTGAGACCAAATTTACGAACTTGAAATAATATTTTTCTTAAAGTTTTATATATATTTCTTTAGAAACACTTTTATTGTATGCAAATAACCACTTATTGTTTACTTGTTGTTTGCGATGTATTGTTTAATATATTTAATGTATATGCATTGAAATTATCTGAACGACTATGTATTTTCGATGTTGTAAAAAATAAAATATATTATTTAGTATTTTTGTAAGTGCTAGCCAAAGGTTTCTAATCACTGCAGTCATTTGAACTTGCTATACGATGCCAAATCGATGCTTTACCACGTCCAATGGTAAAAGTAACCTCAACTTAGTGATTTTATTTCGTCGTTATAATAATTAATAACCAATTTAAAGCAGTTGTGAATACGTACGTACTTAAGTAATAATTTAAATCAATAATGTCTTCACTTTCTTCTTTCCTCACATTCGTGGAAACGGAAATATTTATAACAAATCAGTTTATGGACGCATAAAGGCCTGAAATTGTAACGACTGAAAAAAAAACATATTATCTAAAATTTACAATAATATTATCTGGTAGTCTTATTTTAAGGTTAATTTTAGGTTAGAATTAATGTGTATTCAAAAAGTATGTCCATCAATTTTTAAATTTCGCCCTAACACATTCGATTCCGGAACAATTTCGTATTATAAATATGTATAGTATATGAAATTCAAACAAAACAGATGTATATATGCATACGTCATATTATTTTAAAACTGTGTCAATTTTGCGAAAGACATGGAAGACCCCATAACATGAGTAGTTATGACTTATAAAAAGATTTTGAATAAATAACAATATGGTAATTTAGTTGAGTTGTACAAGGTTGTAGTTGACAGTTGTAACAACCACCTCCTTCCGACGGACCACACTTATTAGACCAAGCTGACGTGCTTTGTATCAAATAATAAGGCATTGTGGTCCCGAACAAAAGAATTATAATTGAACAACATCCACCCAACAAATCGAATTGCTGTTTCCAAACAGAATTGGAGAAAGGAAGCCGAACTTACCGTAACAATGACGTGTAGCTTCAGTATTAAAGGTACGTAATTGGTAGAAAACGGGTAAACACTATCTGTCTAGATCGGTCTCGGTGATAAGTTAGGCATTATCCATTCAAGTAAGGCAGAATGGAGAGGAAAAAAGACTAATCTTCCAGTGAAAGTGTGCAAGAAGTGTGAGCTGTATAGTATTTTCACTATTATGGAGTCCGCGTCACACTCAACTGATCGTCTCTTCGAATGCAATTCTATCGATAACACGGAGTAATCGATCACCGATTATAATACAATTTATGGTACCGATTATAATACTGATACATTAAAATGCTTAGCATTAATAATATAATAAATAACTTAATGATTTAAAAGAACATCTAAATTTATAAACATTATTCATTATTATTAATATTAATGTAATGTTTAAATTATGCATACAATAAAGGCGGTGGACAACTTTACATTTGTTAACATAAATTCTGGGACAACTAAAGCCTAATTGTTACGGTTTCGCATCAACTTAAACTTTTACAAAGTGTGTATAACTACGCTGCTAAACAACAAATGCTAAAAATATTAAAAATATATCTATACATATAATAAAACAGTAAAATAAATCTGTTTGTTCGGGCTAAGCTCCGAAACTACTGGACGGATTCGAATGAAACTTTTTTTGGTGTATACTAAGCCTGGTCAACATTTAGAACATTTTTTATTGCGGGAAAAACGTCCATTCCTACGGGAAATTCAGTAATATTTTATATGGCAGAACAACGTTTGCCGAGTCAGCTAGTAATTTAATAAACCGCCATCCAGAGAGAAAGAGCGAATTATTCAATTATATTCAAAATAGAATACAATATCTCTATTAAAGAAAACACATATGTATAGTAACAAAAACGGTGTTAAACATATTACACTGTGGTAAGGAGCTCTCGCAAAAATCGCAGACGAACATCCGACGTTCATGATTCTCCCCCAGATGTGGCAACAGCCGATATGCCTCATTTTCTTGCACCAATTATTGGTAACGCAGCGATGTATTACCATAACTCAACCGCGAGCCTCCTGTTGGTGCGCGTGTGATTTTCTCATTAGTGCCATTATTGCTTTATCTCTCGACCATTGTTGACACGTAACGGTGATTATATTTCATTATTTTCATGGGAATTTGTGGATAATATTTAACTGGTGTTTGGGTTTTTGTAGCGGTGGTAATAAGCGACGCGTACGTGATTGGAAGTAATAGAGAAAGTTCAGTGTGTGTCGTTTTAGAAATTGTCAGTTAATAAATAGAGCTACTAGATAAAATAGTTTACTGTATTTCCAAATTTTGATTTTTTTAATTTACAAACTTTCTGTATTTCTATTTTTTTTATTTTCCAATATACAATTTTTTCACCGTTAATAACACCGCTACATATATTTCGGTCTTCTGTGTTTGAAATTAGTCCGCTCTTTCAGGAATCTTCTGTTATTTGGTTGTGTTAATAGATTTCCATAACTGAGTTTATAGAGTTTTATGACCACATCAGGTATCCTTATATGTATCCTTGCGTTAAACATTATAAATATTGTATATAGCGTGATTGAAATATATACAAAAGATCTTTTATAGACTTTGCACTAAGCTTTTGCAAGACAGTACATGAACATACATAGAATGAATGTTAAAGTCAAGCAAATTTATACTACACGTAATTAACAAACATACATATAGCTACATAAAGAATAAATGCGCCTAATTATTGTTTTTTGTCAAGATTTTAATTAGCGAACACTAACGAATATACCTAGAAACAACTGAAAGACAAGGACACGATCATTATTTTTATATCAAAATATAATAGACATGAATACCGTAATGTAAAGTGATAACATCTGAAATGTGTTAATTATGACACGGTTAACTGATTTTGAGGTATTTTGCATAATTAAAACATTGCAATATGTACTATTATTTTGCTTTTGCAGCAGCGCAATATGTAAATGTTCTTACAAAACACAGAACTGTATGACTTTCGTTCGGTTTTCAAATAATTGTATTAGGTCATACCAAAGTCGCAGGGTACAGTACTTGACTATACTCAAACTATGCGTGTAGTAAATGTTCATTGTTTAATCCGTACATCAGCCTTTAGTGGATTTCTACTGAGCATTTGACATTCTTTAAAGGAAGTTATGCCGTAAGAAGTGTACATTACTTGCGCACCACGTGCCGTAGTCACTCTGCTTGCCTATGCTGTTACCCACTGCAATAAATGAGTAAGAAAAGAAGAACCATTGGGAAGCAATCCAAATACCCAATCAATTTCATTAGAAAATAAAAGTAGATACCTGTATTTCCTAATTAAACTTGCACCATTAAACAATGTGACGACCAACTATTTCAAAACCTATGAATCAATTGTTAATATGCCGTCTTCTATTAATGTAAAATATGAAACTATTAATGTAAAATATTTTTAACACACCGGCATACGTACCTACATTTCAAGAGTCTTTCAGTATGAAGATAACATATTTAGTTTATAAAATATTGTATTGTTACCTATTTTCTTTTTAAAACAAGTCTTAATGCCTCCTTTTATAACGAGCCTTAACCATAGTCCTCACGTCTTTATGTACATTATAGCCATAGTTAATAAAAGCTTTGCAGGAAAGAGCTGCTAATTGTCTCCTGGTCTGAATCCACTGTACTCGACGGGATAAGAAAGACTGGTTATTCCATATTTATTATGAATAATAACGCTGATTATTGCACGAAGTACGATGATCGAAGCCATCCATACAATGAATATTAAACAGTCACTGAATTCTTCCCACGTTCACAGACAGATTGCGTTGCAAAAACTAACCATTTCTCAATAAAGTCATTACATTTCACTGAACGAAAGAAAAAGTTTAACTTCATTTGTCAATATCTTAACTCAATGAAGCGATAAAATTCAATGCAAGTGTTCTTTCTTTTGTTGTGTATAATTCAATGGTATCGTAGTCACGACAAAAACCAGTATTCACTGATCTCTGTGATGAAATATTTTCTATTCAATTACAAAAGAATGCTATCGCGTCCAAAAATGGCGAAAAGGGAACGTGTTTCTCTGACGAAAAATACATAGTTTTTTATTAATATAGCAGGTAGCAGTATCTAAACAGAGAACAAATATTTTTAGCGTTAATTTGGCGATCACCCAGCTCTGTTAGAGTTTTTGCAGTCACAGATATCCTTTATTATATCATATTACATATATCAACCGCTTTGTAATTCTCCTTAGTCGTAAAACGCCTATAAGTCTGATACTGATGATACTGATACGAGTAATTTAAGTATTTTAAACTAATTTCTATTCCTATTCGTAATACACTTAAATACGACAGGTAAACATTTCGTTGCACATAGTGTCCTTGAAATGAAGTTGTTTAATTATTTTTTATTTTGATTACAAAAGATATTATTGGATACTCAGGGCCGGTTATATACAATTTTTAAACGTAATATATTCATCTAAAGAGTTTGCGGTTTTTAAATCTATTCTTGTACAGGTAATAGATATTTTAACACCTGAACAGATTTTAAGATCAATCTCGTTAATGTCACCAATATCAAAATCGGATAATCCGTTACGAGTTTCAATACGATAAAAGGCCTGTTTTTTTTTTATTGTGTAAAGGTAGCAAACGAGCATGCAGTCCACCTGATGGTAAGTGGTCACTGCCGCCCATG
>DWNR01002674.1:0-12685 GCA_018250455.1 Polygonus leo
AATTACTAAATTAGACCTAAACAAATAAATAAATAAATAAACAAACGGGGTGAGCTAAATAAAACCGTTTAAAAACCGATATATTTTTCTCAGCTTACAACTATTCATAACCAATCAGACAGACGGACAGACAGACAGGGGTCTTAATAATAGGGTCCCGTTTATACCCTATAGGTACGAAACCCTAAAAACATGTAATAAAAGGAAGGTTAAAAATAAAGCTGATCTGTTTGTATTGACCGAACTGATACATCATCGATATTTTTTGCGGCCAAAAGAACAACATGCCGAGTCTTATAATATAATTGTATATTATGTATAGAGGTTTGTTTAGCAAGAACGTAATGTATGTAATGTAATAAAAAGCTCTAACAATGAAAGACCAGCGGTAAATTATAACAAGTGGCCTTCACCTTGTCAACCCCAAGGCCGCCATGTTAGCCCACTAGATCTCGCAGCTTATCTGACATTTATAATAATAATGTTATCACATTACAATCTAATGTTGCCAGTGGAATATTTATTCTAACAACGTGTACATTTGACATTCGCGTTATTATAAGCCTATTGGTAGGATCGACGTTAAATAAGAGGATTTATGATGCAAAAACCTTATGAATGTATGGTTGTATGCCCGCGCGACTTTGCATACTTACGTTACGTAATGTGGTATGTTAGTTCCTGCCTAATTTCATGCGACGTACAAACTTCTTATGCTACGGCCTCCATTAAAGGTAAGGTATTAGCGTAGCAAGGGATTTTTAGAGGACTTTTTATAGTGTACTATCTGATCCGGCATACGTGGTTCTTCCATATAAATTATAATAGGTACTTTTCGCACAAAATAGCTAACGCCGAAAACTGATTATCATAGGCAATTTATCGTTAACTTGGTTTACATTATTGTAATTTTGGTGAGGATAATTTTGGAAAGAAGAAGGAATTGGTATATTTTTGGAAATTAAATACAGAGTATGTTACTTCGCTGAAGAGGTACTTTCCATCGGTGAAAGAATTTTGAAAATCAGTTTTGTAATTTTAGAATTGATTGAATACAAACATGTTGTTAACAAACATACAATCATATATTTTTAAAAATTATTAATAAATATGAATTATCACATTTGTACGATAATTATCGTTAACGAAAGATTCATTTTTAATTAATAGTCAATACAGTTTTATGGAGGCCCCTTTCTTGTGGAGGCCCCGGGACAGTGGACTCACCTGCCCTTCCCCAAATTCGGCCCTGATCTTAGGTTTAGGTACTTGACTATTTGATTGATACTGGATTGATTACAAACTTCCATGAACGTGGGTGGACGTGGACTTCAGGTGGACGGCACGCTAATTTATATAATAAAAAAAATACCTTCTTTATACCTATTTCTTTTTATCTCAAATTCTAAGCTCTAATCTCATTGGTTCTGCGTTATATACAATAAAAATATTCACGATAAGTAAATTGTGAATAGCAACTAAGTAAACGACATGAACTTTTGTTTCCGATATTTTTATCACGTAATTCATTAGACTATTAAGATAAGTGAAAAAGTCAACAGTCGTTAACAGTTTATCTGAAGACAAAAATGTCAAATAAATACCAAATATTGAGCCGCATAGAACTGTTAATTGCTGTTTACTTGTACTTTTATCAAGAAAAGTGATAGTTTGTGATTTTGGACATCCGGCTATGTCACGTAAACATTTGGTGGAACGTGTACTGAATAATACCTAATGTTTTGTTTTTACCCACAACGGTGACATCGGTTTTTTTTAATATAATTTCATAGTAATAATAATTATATGATATGATAGGATAGTTAGTCTTAGTATTAACGACAACTCTACAGTCCGCTAGTCCATCCGTCCGTAGGACGGATAACACAAGGACGTATCTCTTAAACTATAATAGTACGACTAACACTTGATTTTTTTCTAATTATGTATAATACCAAGGCCTTTAAAAATGAAATTGATTTGTAATTTAGCGCGTTTAAATATACTTAGGCACTACGCCATTCAATATAATGTAAGTTAATTTAGATATGGTAATTTGACATCAGCCAACATTTACTACTGTAAAACACAAAACATCATAAAGTAGGTACAGAATTCTGTGAATAACTACATTCTATATTTAAACTAAATTATCTCACGAACGCAAATAAATAAAATAAAACCGTTACTTACGATATAGAAGATATAAATATGAGGTAGAGAGTGAATTGATCAGTTCACTCGTGTACAAAATTGTGATTTTTTTTTGATAAATGTAAAAATGTAAATATGTTTACATAGCAATTACCAATCTATCTGTGATTAAACATATGTTATTCAGGTTGAACTTGAGTCTTATGTTGGGTAAATCACGGATGTTCATAAGCAGTAAAGACCTGCAAGAAAGCAAACTCGTTTGCTACCTGAACACCTAAGCTCAGATGTTATAGACGCTGGAATACCACCAAACCTTGTGTGTATTGATACAGTGATATAAATACGTATGACCCTGTCGGCGAGAGCCATTTGGATGGATTTATTTACCTAGTAAATAAAAACAAAGCAGATTCTCAAGTGTTGTTTACTTATACTCATTCTAAAACCATTCGATTCACAGACAGGCTAGTCGCATTTACCGCAACGATAGGAAAAAATCAACGAACATCGCTTTGTTTTATTTTTGTCTCAATGCGACAACAAGATAGAAGAAATAAACTATTAAATTAAATAAAACCAACGAGGTGCATTCCGTTTCAGTTCAAAAAGAATGGAACCGCATCTGTTTCTAAGCCGTTGAAGTTGTTTTATTTCGGATTGATTGAACTGCAATGCATTTCATTGTCCTCGGAGTTCATTTCAACTCAATTAATAACCTAATTTTACATGAAAATCAAAGAGAGAGTTCTTAAAATTGCGTCACAGTTTCAAGAACTTTTTATTCCAATTCATCGTTTATAACGCTTTTCTACAAAATATATCTGACAAAATACTAAAGCTTAAGATAATATTAAGTTGATCACAATTTATAGAAATATATAGAGTCCAAATTATACTTAGCCAAAACACCACAGCTAATTATATTTTTTCATAAATAAAATTATAAAAGTAGCGTTTCGGCTAATATACAGACCTACCTATCCTTTAATAACATTTTCAGACATTGGATCCATTATAAGACCATAGAGAACCATAGCCCATGAAAGGCAAAATATTTAAGGACTGAAAATCAGAAATACTTACATTCCAAACCCATTCTGTTGGTGAGCTGATCAAACCCATGAACGGTGCCATCGGGTCGCCGACAGGAACTGAGTAGAGTGAGGAAGTCGTCACAGATGCTGTTGAGCTCCGGGATGAACCCCTGGATCGTGTTGGGACTCGTCAGATCAGTGGTGAGGTGACGACGCAAATGATGCCACTTTTCGCCTTGTCTAAAACAAAGATATTTTTTAAATGATAGTGAACTGATATTGACATACAGTTGCAACTTATATTTTCTATCGGGTGCACGCCGTACAATTAAATGAATAATTTATATTATTAATAATAATTTATACATGATTTTTAAGTAACGAAATCAGTAATGGTTTTATGGTCCTCTTTCACTGAGACGACATCGCCAGCTTATAGGACGGTTTTACGCCCTTATAGACAAAGAGTGGTCATCGTAGAAGTGCATCTAACCCATAGCAGGGTGTGGTAGTAATGCTGCTGTATACTTAAGTAGTAAGACACTTAAGTATGTATTTATCTATTTAAGTATATGTGTAACAACGTGCCATAACACACCTGATTTATAAGTATGTACTCATTTATTAATTGCTTATTCAAGGGTTAATGAAACAATACCTATCTTCAACCAACCAGTCTGTAAAGCTTATAGTTTTAATAAAATAAAACTATGCTACTTGCAATACAATTACATCTCCTTTTACTTGTGTCTGTAAGTCTGCGCAGTATTAAATTACAAAACCACAAAAATATTACCGACTATTTGTCTAGGTTTATAAATAATTCTAAGGTGTACTAGACACAGCAGGAAGTGGTTATTTGCGAACAAAAAACCTAGTCGTCTATTCAATATGGTGTTATACTAGAACCTACGTGACCAGACAGTATAACGACTAGTCAAAATATCTAGTGACATAATATTTTCCTGTTCCGAATGTATGGATACACAAAGCAAATATTGTTGTCAAATAGGGATGGTGATTTGAGATCGAAGAATTCCTTTTTTTCGTCCAAAAAAGGTGAATAAATACAGCGAATCTACCTCGGACACACAAAAATTCGGAAAACACGGGATTCGATCGTTTGAGGTGTAAATACAATGCAACGATTATTTTAATGTGAAACTGAACAGTGAACTCTTTTCAGTTTCACATTGAGTTAGCTTAAATAATAAGTTTGTTAGTGTGGTGGATGTTCTATGAACAGCTTAAATGTTCATTATTCTCACATAAATATGGTTAAAATAATGGTTATAAATTAATAAAAGATTGTTATCGAGCCGATTTGAGTCTTCGAATTTTTGTAGATCGTTGATAGACTTCCAGTCAAATCGATTCCAAAACCGATCGTTTCCGAAAATAATTGCCATCCCTACCGTCCAAGTGAACAAAGCGTCACTGCCTAATAATAGATCACCTATAACAATACAACTACTTCAATACAAATAACGATAACTGATCACTATCGTAACTTAAAGTACCTTGACTGATTTTGTTACTGCACGTGGCTTTAAATTTTAGGGTATTTTCATACGAGCCTTTACACTAATTGTCGGGTGTTTGTTTAGCCAGTGACTTGTAATGGTGGTAAGGATCAACCTTTATCGTTCGCGGCAAAACATTAAAAAATGACTCCATGAATAGTTTTTTTATAAGTTGTATGATTATGATAAATTGCAACTAAAATTGCTTTTAAAAAGTTTACAATAAGGGATAGGTAAACAGATTTTTCATAATAAAAAGTAAGAAAAAAGTATTCTTATCAAAAAACTATTATATTCATCTTCGTCCACGCTTATCTCCGAAACTATGAAACCGATTTTAATGAAATTGGTACACACACGTGGTACCCTAGTCCATGTTGAGAGATAGGATGCTACTTCTGAACCAGATAGACTCTAACGTTAATTTTTTTTAATAGTAGGACGACGTCTGCCCTTGTATATTAGTGTATTTTATAATAAACTGTTTGCTTCTTTTACCGCTGGCTCTATATTAAAAAATCAATAAAAAATATATCTTCAAAATTATCGGCCAAAAATAAGTCGTTATTGCGCACTTTTCATTATCGTCGTCACATCAAAATGTTTTAAACTTTCTCTTTTTTGTCAAAATCGCCAGTCACTGGGTGTGCCGAAGATAAATTCTAAATTGATAAAGTTAGACTGTACACGTCAATTAATTTCACGCGGCTAGTTTTTGTACATAGATTTAGTCTAGACTAGACATTGGCTTTCACCTATCACGGAACTTTGTACGAACATGTCTGATAAAAACGAGCTCATAAACATTAAGTTTTTTCGCCACAGATGCACGGTAATAAAAACGGGTCATTATCATTTATGAAACTCTGTCGAGTAGCCACTCGGCTGCACCAGCTCTCAACTTAATGACGTAACAAACGCCCATAACAAACCGTATCGATATATTTACTCTGTATTTATTTCGTTTGTTCATTGATAAATTGACGAAATTAAAATGCCTGTCTACAAATGATTTTATATCTTTTAAAATAATTATCTGCGAGGTCGAACACAATAGCCAAACATGAAAAGCCCTATAAAAAGACTTGCAGACGGCGTGTCTGGCAAAAACAGCGTATTTATAGCTAGGGTGTCAGTGGTATAAAAGGAAAGAGTGATTCGGCTTTCTTATTTCTAATTTATCACTTCGTATATTCAATATTCGTGACATAATAAACGCCCTTTAACATACATGTTATTTATATTTAATGGAAACCAGTGGTGTAGTAAAACTTTGTTGGGGGGAAGGGGCTAATGAAGGATAAGCATTTTTCAAAAAAGCCACATAAACGCTCACATTAAATAAAAATAATTACATATTACAATTGATAATTACATATGGCTATTAAAAAAAAATACATTTTCGTTGTTTATCACCAGATATCATCATCAGATATATATGCAAAAGTTCCTAACGGACCACCGCGTAAACATGCTCTTTCAAATAAAAAAAACACGATAAAGTAATCGAGTTTTAAATTTTTTAAGGAGTTTAAGTGATATGTAAGAGATGTGTATATTTTATTCATTTTCGCTTATACACGCTCAGGGCCCCTGTAGCCCCGGGGCCCCGCATCATTGATACAGCTGATACGGTGGTAAGTAGGCCTTCGTTGGAAACATAGGCTTTAATTGAGTAATTCATTCACATAATTGTATTAATCAGTACATGCACAGAAACTTCACAGGCGAAGAGAGTCGCGGGCGAAAAGGAAGTTACAAATATAAACAGAAGTGTATTAATCGTCCGATAATAACGTCGATTTTTCATAACAATGTAAGCGCCTTTGTAAATTCTTACACGTTTTTGCGTGGCTTTTGTTTGTTTCTAGTAAAACGTAGATAGGTAGATAGGTAGACCTATTGTTTTTGTTGAAAGTAGAGCTAATAAAATTAATTATGTTTAAATATCAATAGCTTGTCCTTGTCTGATTGACTAGACATATTCTTAAGCCGTTTGTTCCTATCCAGTATTAGGTGAGTATTCAAATAAAACAGTGATTTAAACGCTTCATTTAATAAAAAAAAATATAGTCTGTTTAATGTGTATAGTTCATTGTAAATATTATGTTGTCATCGTATGTATAGCTTCAATGTAATTAAAAAACAAGTAATGAGGTGTCTATGGACCCCCGGTCGCAACGAAGTTCCTTTCGCTTTTTGGCCTTAATTTATATATGTATATTGTAACATATTAATTTAATAGAGTTAAACTTCAAAAAAAAAACGAATAAAAATGTATTTTATTGCCATATTATGATGATAGTGTAATGAGCAAAAAGCATAATTTCCAAAAATGAAAACGAATGTAGAATCCAATGAAATAAAGAAAATCCCATACAGTAAGATTGCAAACTTAAACTGCAGTGACCACTTAAAATCAATGGCCTACATGCCTACAAAACCTTTTATAAAAACTATACTTTAGTGCCGTTAACGACTAATTAAAAGCAATTTTAATTGTGAACTATCATCACACATTAATGTTAAGAAATTGCGCCATTTTACGCTTCTTGCCGTCCCGAGAAAACACTTCCTCCACTTAGTGAATTCTTAATATCTGCTAAGGTAACCCACCTGATCTGTCGTACCCGTGTGAAAAATTTAATCTATTTTTATGTGTACACTTTAATCTAATTTACTTTTACTAAAGTTGAAATAGGCATTTGAAAATGTCAAGATCTGAAGATAACACATATCTGTCATGTGTTCCGAACTGCCCAACTTTCGATCAATCCACTTTTTTAACTACTTACTCCTTACCTAAGGGTTGAAAGGTTACCTTACCTTACCTAGTACCTTGAAAATTAATTGAGGTAAAGAATTGTATTATAAGTATGAATTTAAAAAAAAACTTACTCATTGACAAGTCCAGTAGACGCATATCTGTCCGGCCGACTCCTGCGGTAGACTTGCACGATTTCAGTTGGGGGTCGATAGGGTCTCTTCGCGGGGGTCCGGAGCACCGCCTCGAGTGCCACCCGCTCGGCTATGGACACCACCGCCGCGCCCCCTGGCGTCGTCTCGACGAACACGGGCCCGTAACGCCTGAACATGTCTGCGTGCAAATCTCTCATTGTGACAGCAAGGGTTATGTTACACTTGTATGCTGTTTGTTTGTTTATTTAATTAGGTTTTGATGTGAAACATCTAATGCGGCGGGTTAGACTGACTGCTGGTGTGATGTCTTTGCTATGCAACGCATCATGTTGCAATGATTTTCATAATTTTTGATATTTGTTTTTAATTAATAAAATATTTTTAAAATTAAGATTAATGTTTTTGTTTTAAGAATCTATGTTTTGTTTTTCATTATGGACTTTTATTTTACTTTTGCTATTTTTAAATGCAGATTATTTATCCCATATATTATAGCATAGGACATGAGTTTTTATCTGCAATGTGGGAAGGTTCAGTGTTTCAAATACTCATACTACTATTGGTACATATAGGTTAATATCTGATCCGTATTGAATCATTTTAAACTGTCCATAAAAAGTACCACAAGATATAATGGCAGCTTTCCAATATACTAATCGTAACTATGAATTAACGTATACTCTAATGAATCTAAGCGCAAAAGAAATGTTCCCATAATTTTTGTCACAATTTAAAAATCAATAGAAGAAACAACAAATAGACAAGTTTCTATGAATAGAAGTAACCATCTCCAAATATATATGCAATCGACTTAAAGTAAAATTAATTCAAATATAATTAAATGCATTTTTACATCAAGGGCTTGAAGGGCTTTACTAGGTTAATACTAATTTATGTAAATTTGTCAAAAAATACTTTTTAAACTATCGACGCATTGCAAATATCTCGAAAAATGATGTGTCAAATTACCAAGTTGCAACGATTCGATTTGTGTCACTCTCGCAACAGAAGACACGATTACAGAATTCCTTGCAATCGGAAGCTTGGTTAACTGGGGCAAGGTCACTAATTGTAACATAATTTCTTTATCTGTAGCGTAACATACAGATAATATTTAAGCAAATCATTTCCGAAAATGTTTTAAATTAAAATTGATAGTCTTTATTGCAGTATAAATTCATCATAATTTCTGTGTCAATTCATTAAACCAATTATAATGAATAATTAATTTATTAACCAATAAAAAATTAAGATATGATGGGATGTCCAATATTCTTCTATTTATTTCCATCAAAAAGATAAGAAAATAATCTGTATGATTTATTGATTTTATATAAAATATAAAAGGGTGGAATCTCACAGCATTCTCACCTTCATAGGCTTCATGTAGCTTGTTCATTCGATATCGGCTCCAAAAGAGCCACCTGGTGCCCAGAAGTGGGAGAGCGGGAGGTCCTGGTAGCCTCGCAGGTCGCTTGCTGTCAGCCGAACGCGCTAGGAGTGCTGTGGCTCCCATAACTAGAGCCACGATGGCTAGGATCAGCGTTGGGACCCCCGACCAGTCTACGAGAGGTGGTGGCGTACTCTATAACAAAAAAGATAACAATGAAGATTTTACATATCTTTTGCATGGATACAGTATTCTTCATAATTGACATTTGTTAAATTAGTTGTTAGTCAGTGAATTTTGTAAATGTTTTTCAATCGCAATAAGAGAGCAAGGTCGTAAAACATCCTTTCTTTTTTAGGTGAGCATGCTTAAAATGGACATAGATTCCCTCGAAAAACATTACCCATCTTCTGGCGTCATAGGATAATAGTCCATGGGACCGCTTCCGTTAAATTATTTGTGACGAGTAAGTGACTCGTATCATAAAACCAGAGAACAGTGAAATATACCACTTGTGCTATTAAACAGAAATTTGTGTCTCCCGTTTAATTATTTCTCTTAATTAATTAGTCCTCGTAGACATGTAAGTTCAACGGATCTCCTAAATGTAGAACTCAATATTCATTTACAAATCTTACTACAAGTTCTTGTAAAATCCATTATCAGGTTTTAAGTAAGTACTTAGGTAAACCATTAATTTGGTAATGGCTTAAGATGTTTTAACAAGCTTTTGAAGAGGTTCCCGTAATAAACAAACAAAAAATGTGAAAGCTAAAGACTTTAATCAATAATGGCCACCAGCTTATCTCTAAAATTTTAGTGGTCTTAATTGAAAGCAATAACAAGTACTTCGGAAATTTGTAATTACAGTTTTAGTTTAATGATTGTTTGTGAATGCAGAAAGGTTTTAGTTGTTAATACAGGAATGTATTTTGTCGCCAATTACTTAAATAAAAGATATTCTTGGCAATAAATAAAATGAATGTTTTAAAAGTTCAATTTACCACGTGAGATGAATGGAGGATTGAAATCTTGTACAATCTATTTAAAAAGTCATACTAAACAATACATTTTAGCTTTATTGGCCAATTTTGAACATTGATAGTGTAGGTAACTTTCTTCTTTATCGAGGAAAGGTAGAAAACGAGCATGCGTTAAGTACCTGATGGTAAGTGGTCACTGCCGCCCATGTACGAAACAAGTTCGATTTAATCGTACGTGAGGTTGATCACAGATGCTTTGCTACCCCTAAGGACTAAGATGTTCGCCTCGTTCGTAAGTGTAGCCGCCAACCATGCCAAACCTAAACGCAAGACAATCTTCACGGAGGATTACGAGGGTGGAGATGGTACTCTATATTACGGGGTACCTCGTGTGAAACTTCGTATTGCAAGTTTTATTTTAATCATAACCACACCCCACAATTCTTATCCTATATCTCGTATTGACATCGTAAATCCGATCTCAAGTATTAATCTACATTTACCTGCATTCATTATGTAAATATTTAATGTAGGTAATAAATACTTTGTACCTTGTTCTGTACAGAGACTAGTAAACGGGTAACGCAACTCTGAAACTGCCACCCATATGGGACTGGCCTCGATAATCAACTTTGCTACAAAGTTGCATCTTAATTCCGGACTGTGTACGTAAGATTGCACATGCTGACTATATACCCAACTAGGGCAAAGCCAAAACAAGACTTAAGATTTTAGCCGGTTTGTATACGTAATACATAAATTACATACTATGTTTGCATATTTTTCTTCATCTATTAGGGACTAATTACACAAATATTTCATTCAAGTTTTTTCTATAAAAAATACAAAATTTGTAAGTTTGTTTGTTTGTTCGTTCCTTCGTTATAAGGTCACATTCATACAGCTTGCCGCGCAATTCAGCTGTAGGAGAAATTATATAAAATGACTATAAGTATGTATATTTTTAACGCAGCTCTGAATCAAACCGAACGAATCGAACTAAACGAGTTCGACCCGGAAATACCACGACCACCCTCGGCTTGGAGAGGCGTAGTACCCAGCTATGCTTATACACGAGGCGAAAATCTTAGTCCTCAGGGGAAGCAATGCATCTGTAATCAAACTTAGGTATGATTTAATCGTACTTGAGGATGACTACTGATGTCCAGGGGCGCCAGTGACCATCAGGTGGACTGCATGCTCGTTTGCTACCTTTATATGATAAAAAAAATTCATACTATATAATATAGTATACATGTGTTTGTTAATGTCTTTAAGGGACGAATTAATTACATTTATTCAGTTTCATTCAAATTCAAAGTGTATTTCTTTTGTCGTTTGTTCGTTGTAAGTGCGTGTTCGTTCAACTTCACAGGAAACAAATATAAAATGATAATAAATGTATTTTAGGGTTCCGTACGTAAGAGAAGTCAAGAAGGACCTATAAAGGGACCTTGCTATCCTGCCGTTCATCTGTCTGCTACATGGTCATATCTCTTGAACTGTAACAGGTAAACATCTGTTCTTTGTATCAACCTTATCATATTACTACTACTGCAAAGTCTTTTATTAATAGGCTACCGTTGGCAACATTGAGTACGAAACCCTAAAAACGAGAAGACTGTTGCTAGTTCGCTACTTTACTACCTGGGGTTCTAGTTACTAGTACCATTCATGTAACAGCTGGAATGCAACCAGGTGTCGGAACAATGTTCGGCGGACGTTGCCCCGCGTTGACGCGCTCTTGACATTGCGTTGTAACTGTGCGTTACGTAACGTTGCACCACGCGTTCTCTAGGGTTGCCGCGCAGTAATATCAATATTGTCGGCCTAATGCTGCTCAAGAGATTCAGACAAGTAGCAGACTAGAGTACGGACGGAGGTACAGCGATGTCTTAGTCGTTAGAACTGTTTGGGTATGAAACCCAAGAAAAAAAAACTAGTACAGAACCCTTGTTTATGAAGCAGCTGGAATGCAATCAGATGCGGACACAATGTTCGGCGGGCGTCGACCCGCGTTGACGCGCTCTTGACATTGCGTTGTAACTGTTACGTAACGTTGCACCACGCACGCGGTAGGGTTGCCATGCTAATAACGACATTGTCTATCTCATACAATTCAAGCGAGCCTTGTTACGGACGCACGAGCGAATGAACAGCGAAGTCTTAGTAATAGAGTCCAGTTGGTACTAGTCTTAGTAATAGAGTCCACCTGGTGTTTGGTAGGATTTTGCTGATTTGCTACATTACTACTACCTAAGTGTTTGTTTCGGTACTTTAATACTATAAATACTAGTAGTAATACTAGTAAATAAAAGTGTCTGTTATGAACCAGCTGGAATGCAACCAGGTGTATGCACAATGTTCGGCGGGCGTCGACCGCGTGGACGTGCTCTTGACATTGCTCTGTAATTGTGTGTTACGTAATGTTGCACCACGCCTTGTAATGTTGAACTAATATTAATAATGACGTTGTAATAACCAACGAATCAAATCTGACACGCCTCGTTCGAAACCCAGGCACAGGACCTCTCATTAAAAAAGAACATGTCGACGGTTGCCGGGCTATTTGTTTTAAGCGACACTATGACCGATATTGAGTTATATATATATATATTCGGAATCAGCGGATTTTTTTGCGTCGGTAGAGCTCGGTTTCGTGGCGATCTAAGCACTTTT
>DWNR01002675.1:0-12684 GCA_018250455.1 Polygonus leo
TTATAAGTTGTCATATAATATAAACATCCCTTATCATATTTTATCAAAACGCATTTACACGTGAGGGGTTCTCCTCACATATTGTAGCTCCACTGTTAACGTGTTAAAAATATAGACGATTAAAGACAAGTAAAGACAGATTATGTTTGTTTTTGTGTCTAGAATTGATATTTTCATGTTTCCTTAGTGGCCGCTAAATCAACCAAGAGAGCCAATCTGACGCATTGCCCTTTCCCCGTTTGACCTAGTTGTTACATTTGAATTTGTTTAGTTTGATTCGCATCTAATTACTACACCAATGGTATTTATATACAGTAGATATGTAAATAGGTAGCACTCAAAAAGAAAGATATAAACGGGTCCGGTTCTGACCAAAATGTAATTTCACGAACGGTCGGTGATGTGAGAAGGGACAAGAAAATAGCGATTTATCTATACAAATAAATAAAATTGGAGTGTCTGTTTCTAATATAAAAATAACTGCTTTTTACTAAATGCCTATGTATGTATACATGGTACATATACCAAAATTACATTTTTTACAATAATATAATAATATGCATGCGGACCGAATTCCACGCGGGCGGAGCCGCGGGCACAGCTAGTTTAAAATAAAACCTGTAATAAAACTATTACATGTCATTCATAATAGCGACATCAACAACCTCATGTTTTGTATTTTATAGGTTGGCTTACTTTCCAACTTAACAATTTATACAGCGACATCAGTTATCGGAATATAGAAACAGAATATAGTGTATTTATTACGCCTCGCGTATAATTATATGAATGGGAAACCAAGTTTTCTTAGGGTTACGTATCCAAGCAACCAACGGGACCCTTTTCATCCACCCGCCTCTCTATAACCGGATTATGTCCCTAGAACCAAGACTTATCTCTATATCCCTTGGAATGAAATAATTCAGAATTCAAATTTTAAAAACAATGTGTATTAGTAGTAAAGCTAGTATAGTATAACATATATTAGTAGTAAACTAAGTATAACATAATAACAAGAAATAAAATTAAAAATTAAAAAATAAACTTACTAAAATGCTATCTTATAATGGCATGGCTTGGCAATAGATAATTTCATTTAAAAGTAGGTATTCATGTAATATGCCAATTTGAATAAAACATCAGTTGCTGTATTGAACTTTGCCGATTTTTCAAAAACAAATCAGCAAATTTTAATAAATATTAATACCTAACACATCTCTCACTGCCTAATAATTTGAGAAATTCTCTAGCTGACCAGAAAAGGTAGCCCCGCGAATATAATGGTAATTACATAAAGGGAAATTAGCACTTGTCAACACAATATACTCTTTAATATAAAATGGTACAAGCCCATTGTAAATATTGACTACACACGTCCAGTAGAACTCGACAGATCGCGTGCCACGAGGGCCCTCGGATGAGCAAGATACGAGTCATTTCCGGCGCCAGAGTGCCATCTGCCGACATCGTGTTGCAACTAAAGGATTTATGTAGAACAGTGATTCTTAACCTTTTATGGGGACAATTTGGGTATTATTTTGGATTTGTGCTGTGGATCACTAAATGTAATCTGGCAGAAAAAAATCTCTACAATTAACCTTACCTATCAGGTATTTGTATAAATAAAAGGCGTCTAAACTTATTTAAAATCAAGAAAGTGCTCTTTGGGAAAATCAAAGTTTTTTTTTTATAAATTTCTCCATATGTAATATGTACTTTCTTTCTGCGTCTCCGATTAGATTAATGGTTTACAAGGAATTCCATATATCCTTATTCACAATCTTAGGATGAAAATTATTCCTTGGCAACCGCAACGTACTGAATCATAACAACAATAATTATGTGTCCTTATATACTGAGGTACTTATAATTTATAACATAGTTAGATATATGCAAATATTTAGAAACGTCTTTATATTATACGCCTACTAACTACTTTGAATGAATGTGTCCCTTTATAAATGTTTACTCATGGATTTGTAAGTCGCAACCGAGAATCACTGCTAATTTATAATCGTCACTTTCATAAATACTGACTCACGCACAAACAAAACAAGGCTGCACTCGTGTTGGCGGCTTTAAAATTGATGCTATATGCAAAATTACGCAATTGGCCTCATCTCCCATTAGGAGGCAAAATGTAATTGATTGTCGGAGCGCCTACTTATTCTAATAGGTATTATGTTTGCGTCAAACGATACTTGTTTAATTTTTTTTCGAGGTTTGTTATTGCATATGATTATCCGTATACAATTACGTAATAGTAATTACATAAACAAATTTATGAATTTTAGAGAGAAACGAGATAAGTATGTATCTACTAAGCCAATCATATTTACAAAATTACTTAAATATGTATATAACCCTTTATTATATGTTATTTTTCTTATAGGAGTCCTTTACGTCTGATACATATAGGCTATCAAAGATGAGTGCCTCCATGAATCGTTTTAATTTGGTTCTCCACGTGAAAGTTCTTTATAAAGGCTCAAAAAAGTTCTTTATAAAGTTAAGTTAAAAGTTCTTCACTATTTTGTCCTAATTTCTCATATGCCAATAAGAGTATTGGCATATGAGAAGAGGAGAGCTGGATTGTAAATATGGTTAGAGATGTGTATAATGTTTTTTTGAACTCAAATAGCTACAAACTTTTAAATGTAACAAAACATTATAACTTATGTCATAAGTCAATTTGCAATTATTATTCAGGAACGAAAAACGTGTTCATTGTTAGGTACTTCGATAACGATTGGTCAAATTTCTCTTACATCCCTGACAAATTCTTTCAAGATGCAATTCGGATTTCTGAGGGATTATAGGTATACATTTAAGAACAGTTTTTAGGATTACCTCTGACTAAGGAGTACTTAGCGTCCTTCTAATATTATAAATGTGAAAGTTTGTTTGTTTGGATGTTTGTCCGTCAATCACGCTGATACATTTTATTCCAATTAAATGCTTTCGTGGGATAATCCAGGAATCTAAAAATTGACGCACTCTCTCTTACAGACGCAAACGAAGTTGCGCGGGTCACCTAGTAATAAATAATCGTAAAGTAAACAACGGCTTTAATAATTCATTGTACATTTTTAAGCGCTTCAAACTAGACTCCGTTAGAAACATAGGCGGCAATTTAGTCCGTTATCTCAGAAATAAATCACATTGTTGCTGGCTGCAATCTTAATGTTTAGTACTGTCTGTTTATTAAATCTCTTCCTGTGTTACAGAAATTTTACGGCACAATTATATTTATGTTTATGTTGTGTTAAGATTAAACATTAAAAAATTAAAGACCGTGACCGAATTTAAAGCGTGTTAAAATTGCCACAATCATATTGAAACATAAATGTTTATTTCAAAAACCATTCGAAAGCTTTTATGACTCATTATCTTCAAGTAAACAATCTACATTTAGTTTCAATTTTCTTGGTATAATTCTCATTAAACCAAACACAATTTCATCTACCTTCTATAGCAACAGACACATAATAGGTAGGTACCTATATACGTATCGTACGAGAACTGTAAAAGCTTTCGGCGTATCGTGTTAAAATAAATTAACAATAACGAAGACAGGCTTTTTAATTCAAACCTTTATCGTGTTACTTTCTTTCCTAATGTCCAATCAAAAATTAATCCGTCTTGTTAACTAATACCGCTAATTGCTGACTTAATGACGGGTGTCCAGTTTTATTGATAAAGCGGTTGGGTTATCACGGACATGCGTTATTCAAGCTAGTTTAGGCATGTCATCGACTTTGTCCACGCGTCTCTTGTATTTCTCAAATTTACCTCATACATCACTTATGTTTCTAAAATGTTGTATATTTGTAACTTTTTATGGTTCATTTTAAAAAAATCAGTAATACTTATTTATTATTTTAATAACATGTTTTTCGTCAAGTCATATTAAATACATTGATCATACCTACAACCAATTTCTTAAATCAATTAATTGAAAAACATGGTTAGATAAATTTCATAATGAATAGAAGAGACAATTAAAGAGTTCAGGATGGACAGACAGATTATCTGTCTGTGTATAGTAGGATTTTTATTTTATTGGAAACTACTAGTTTGGAGCTAGTAAACGTGGCGCAAGCATGTAGGCGGGTAACGGGACCGCGGCGCCAGCGTCTGCGTCGTGCGATACCGTTTCGCAACCAACACGCGCTAGTGCCATCTGCCGGCGACCGCGGAACGCACGCTGAGCACTTAAGTGAGTAACTGAAGCGGAGATAGAAGTACTGGTTAGAACAGAACCTTTTATTTATATCTAACACACTTGAATACAATACTTTACTAAATATTCAATTTAATCTGTGTAAATTAAAATGAAAATAATGTTCCTTGGTAAACGCATCACTTGCGAAAGACAGCAACGAATTCGTTATTTGGTTTATAAGTCGATAGTACCTAGTCGAAAAGGATTGCTGAAGTAATGATAATTAGAAAAGGTGCCCGATAAAGTTGGTACATTCACGTACAGAGACCGGGGAGGCACTACAGCCACCCTCATAAACCTCCGTAATGCATTTATTTTCCTCCAGTTTTGCCGCTAAACTTAACTAAACACACGAGATGAACATCTTATCTACCCTACCCTACTTGCGTGTGGTGGAAGCTCCACTTAAGACAAACCGTTACCAGTAAACTGCGTGATAAAATGATAATCAATATCTAATACGCATATGACTTTGAAAAATCAGCGATGTGAGTATGAGAAGCCGGAACTTATTGGTCACAAGGGTATCACTGGTATAGATTAGAATAATTATTATTATAATTGGTTATTCTAGTATCTAGTATAACCATCAGTGTGTGCCTACCTTATAAGGTAGGGCGGATTGAGTTATTTGCGCCCACATGTAGGTACTTCACTACTACTTTGTAACTTTTGATATATAATTGACATATTACTGAATTATGTTATAAGTAGGTACAGATAATCTTTAATTATTAAAATTGTGTAGATATATGTAAAGCGTGCCTACTATGCTTATCCTAAGTTTGAGAAACTATACCTACTTCTGTAGTTTGACCCATGAGGTACCACGTCTGATAATCCTCCGTGAAGCAATTCTTGTGTTTCGGTTTGGAGAAGCGTGGTAGCTGGCTATACTTACACACGAGGCAACATCTAAGTCCTAAGATGCGTTGCTAACGCATCTGTGGTCAACGTGAGGTACAACTCAAGTGTAGGTACTTTGGAATGTTGTTTGATGTCCATGGACGGCAGTGACCACTTACCAGGTGGACTGTATGCTCGTATGCAACCTTCACTCGATAAAAAAATACATAAAATTGTACACAGTAAAAGTTACATAATTGAAAGACTACAACCTCACTTTTCGCCTATTACTTAATAGTCAAATTGAATAGCAACCACTAGATCAGTATTTCTTTTCCATTGGTGAAAGCGATCCCTTACTTAGTAGTCACTACCTACAAATTAAAGTAGCTTCCATTAGAGAGGAATCTTTTAAATAACAAATATCGATAGTATTATGTTCTTTTTTGAGACTATATCATTCTTAAAAGACTGAAACATTGATATCCCCGGATCGCGCTTTTTGGAGAGCCGCGGTAGCCGGTTTTACTTACCTACACACGAGGCCAACACCTTAGCTCTTAGGAGCAGCAACTAGGGGATACAATCGTATTGTGGGTTGATTACAAATATCAATGGGCGACAATGCCCACTTCCGACCATGTGGATTGCAGACTCTCTTTATAGGTACAATAAAAAAAAGTTGAGAAATATTATTGCAGCCAACATGAACTGAAATTTCATTTAATGATGAGTATGCCTACGATAAACGCCTTGTCGTTATAAAAAAATAATTTTGTAAATTACAAATGGATTGTCCTGAAGAATTGTTGCCTTAAACAATCGACTATGAAGCCAATAGGATGACAAATAAAATTGGACAAAGTTGTGTGTTTCGAGCACGTCACACATCAGATTTCTTCTGTCCTTGCAATTACGAAACCGCGTAATGAGGGGGCGTTACGTAAACAAAGAGTTGGGCGGACCTGCCACCGGGCACCTCCCTCCCCCCACGCACCCTGCGCCGGGGCACATTTTAGCACTCACCTCCAATTCGGCACGCTCCACTCATTTGGCGCCACTTGATCGATCAAACATTCTAAACATGAGCATTTTTTTATTAGGAAACCATATTAGGCATAAGCTGATAGACAGGTTACATTGACATAGATACGAACATATTGATTTCCTTATATGGTTTCAGTAAACAACTAGCTACCTTCCAAATGATGAATGTACCTACCTAAGCCTTACCTTAGGTACCTTAAAAAATATGGGTATTTTTCGATTGCTTGCATGTCGATGTTGCAAGTATTAGCTATCTGTTATTTTGAAATCTTCAGACAATAATGATTATAGAAGAGGAAATGGTAATAATTACTCGCATTGTAATTCATTAACAAAACCACTCACACTAACAGTAGGTACCCCTTCTGTTAGGTTATTCAGTAATATATATTATTATAAAATTATCTACTGCTACTCTTGTGACTAATCTAATGAAAAGCAGTTAATTGAAAGAAATAAGTACCTACAGGAAATTTTAACATCGAGTAGATAACAGTAATTAATCTTGCCCAAGTCAACATTTATTTTAGTAGCGTCGTGTTGGTATGCCAATTGAATTAACCTTTAGTATACATGACTCTACCAAAACAGTCTGATTCTTCTACGCCAATACCTATCTAATAAGTAGGTTTATCAGACTTTACTACATAATAAAGTTTCTGTATAAGATAATTAAAAGAGTGTCCGTCGTAAATAAATGTAATACAGGTAAAGGATTTATTTAACACTTTTAATTAACTAGGCTCCGTAATGAATTCTAATACTTTGACCAATATTTATAAATGTGAAACGTAATTTTTTAAATAAACACATTTTTTAACAAGTAACCTCCCAACAAGTGCACCGAGCTACCCGGAGACCATAAAAGGCGGCAGTGAAATTGGAGGAACAAACATTAATGATTTTCTTTCATTTACATTTAACATTAACAAAAATATTCTTCAAAAGTCGACGCTAACTCGGCGACCACATATGGCGTCGATTCGCCGTCAGGCACTAATTAAGAGCGACACTAGACAAATATATCTCCTTTTATGGTCACGGCCGGCATTAACCATACTGATTGGTAAATAAACAGAATACAGGATCGTAAGGCCGAGATGAATCAGCTCTCGATCGAGCCGTGATTAGAAGCGATTAGCATGCGCCCGCGCATACGGCGTCTACCAAACGACCCACGTGGGAGGTGGGAGGACCCTATACCACTATTGTCTTACAACACGTTATAGCATTATAATAGCAATGCTATTGCACACTACTTATGTAAATCCTTTTGAGAATTCAATTTGTCTATTGTAATGTATTCATGCACGGGCATTAGTACCCGTGATACAAACCGTTCTTATAACAACCTGTCAACGAGCCGGGATAGGTTGTCGCCTCGTTTAATAACTTACGACCAGAATCCGATCCCCGCAGCGACTTGTCTGCAGCTGAAATATTATGAAGTGCATTGGACTGATGAAATATTTCCGCACAGACTGTATTCAAGGGTCAAAGTTCGCGCAGGCTTCCATTTGTCGTTCTGCTCCTCACTTACCCTAGGCTTTGCCGGCGCTAACAGATATCCTGTTTTATTGTTAGCCTGTCAGGGTAATATATGAGCCGCTCGCGTCGATAGAATCTCAGTGCGGAGCTCGGGATATGATCGGGTCTATAAAACGATAGCCGCCACGTATGAGTGAATATCGGCTGAGATATTAACGGTTGCGGCTAGCAGTGCGTCGCGCGTGCTCAACATTTCCGACTGTTTTATTGGTGTCGGCGCCACCGACAACTTTCACGTCGCGCAGACAATGACGCTCAAATTGGAAACTAAAATAATTTTTATAGCACGCATCTACGCAACTCCGTATAACAACCGTGCGGCGACGGCTCAATCGCGAGCTATTACCCACACGTGAACTGTCGTAAATTCCGTAAACGAACGGCCACTTAACGCGGGAGCGATACTCGAAGTTATTCCGGCTGTTTGCTCGTTACCGTGGAGTAGGTACTTCTAACGAAGGCACCCAAAAACGTTCCCACAGTCGTCGATCACCGCGGAAAAAAAACAGTGTCTACGAATTAACACGTCCGCGCAGCGAGTGTATGAAAACACTCGGCCCGGAGAGCCCTCGTGCTGACGGAGAGCTGTCTCTGAATCCGCGCTCTCCGCACTCCGCTCGCGACGCCACCGCCACTCCACGCGTAAGATAGTTGTACCACGACTTTAATTTACATCAAACTTAATACTCAACATCACCATATCCCTCTTAAGAGCTATTAATCACCGGTTAAAAGAATCTTATGTCAATCGATTTTTATCAATTTATTAGTTTTTAACAATCATTTGACAGATGATTAGTGGTACATAGGGCAACTAATGTAATAATTTTGTCCCGGAAGTGGACAGTTTGGTGTTAGTTTCAAAGTTTGAACACAATAGCAATGACTTGTATTTTCGGTTACGCTGTTCCACTAACTGTTTGAGCAAGCAATGGCAGTTTGTGTGTGAAATTGAGCGCAGTTCAGATCGGACGCGCTCGTTAATGTACTACGTAAACTATTTTTAATCGTTCAATTTGTACTGCTTAAGTTGTCCACATACTGCCATGGGTGTGGGAGCGGTGGTCGAGCGAAGTCTTGCCAGGGATGACAGGGGTATACAGTGGATACGGTGTCTGCATATTATCTTCATTTCATGCTAATTACTTACAAGAAGATACTACCATCAACCTCTTAATTTTCCATAAAACAATTTGCGTTTCGATCTTATTTTGCAAATGAGCATGCAGTCCATTTGAAGGTAAGTGGTGACTGCCGCCTGAGGAAATTAATAATAAATCACGACTCTCCAAACCGAAACATAAGAATTGCTTCACGGAGGATTAGTAGAGTGACGGTGGTACCTCTCAGGTCGAATTACATGAGTTCTACCAACTGGCTTCGACCATACTTAACTCATTTGTTGTCGTCTACAAGTATTACTTTGAATCAATTCTCAATCGTATTTAAGTCTGTTTATCAGATTCATGGCAGACAGGGACTAAATACTATCAGGTGGACTACATGCTCATTTACTAAGATATATACTGTACAAAAATAAAACAATACAAAGAAAACGCTTCCGCCTTTGCTGTCTCTATCTTTCAAAAACGCTCTGACATTGGCCAATACTTATATTCCGATCGTTACCAGGTTCAGTACCTACTTACGATTATTGGAATTTAACAATAACTATGCTTCCGTTTTCTCTAAATCTATGTTATAAATATAAGTTGCCAAAATAATTCTACTAACATTCACCGCCCGCGGCGAAAATCTTGTATAGCTACAGGAGGTAACTTAAATTGCTTTTTGTAACATTACCTATTTTTTTTAATAAAATACAAATAATTTATCTCCACAGGAATTTTAATTATTTTTCAATATTATATATAATCTACAATTCCTTATCCTGTCATTTTAATACGCTTAATATAATGTACGATTTATAATAGTGGTCTAGCTAATTTGCTTTGCGCTTAGTAAGTCTACGTAACTAAGGATATAAAACTTTATAAAACGCTGTTACATTATTACAATATTCCAAAATATCAGAAAGGTCTCTTTCTAAAGAATCTCTTCTGTCTATGCTACTACTAATTTTCTTTCTGGGCGTCAATTTGCCAATTCGTAATAAATGGATTATCATATTGTATTGTTACAGAAAATGGTCTGAAGAAACCTACACTCGTGAAGAACTCTTTTATGTTGCGATATTTATGTTTAAAAATTCAAATGAAATAAAAATTTTCAGCTATGACGTCGGTACTTTCCTAACTTGAAATCCACGAAGTACATTACCTATTGGGTAGGTACTGATTTTTTTTCTATTATTTTAAAACATTGATTGCTTTGCATGTATTACGTTAGCTACACTGCACAAGTTAAATATAATTTCTAAAAATATGCATATTGGAAATATGACGGAACCTACCTGTACTTGGTGCAATCAGCAGCGGGTAATAATAATGTCTAGTGCGCGACATTCAGAGGCGAGCGTGGCCAGAAGGCGCAAATAAATCAGCATTTGCCGGTAGATGGACGGTTTAATTATTGATTTATTGTGCACTGTTCGGAGCAAGGCGCCGGCTAATTGGTCGTGGCGAGCGCTCGCGTGACACTACCTATGCTGGAATTATTGAGACAAAATCGTCCAATATTGAACAACACGGCGGGAATACCTCAAGCCTTCGTTATGTTTATCGACCGGGCGAGCTACAATACATCGGGCGCAGCTCTGCACTCCAATTAAAGTAAATTCGAGGTGCATCTAAGAGGCTATTCATGTGTCGCTTGTAAGGATGTTTGCTCGTCACATCGCTCGCTTCCGAAGGTGACCGCCGTTGCTGAGAGCGACTGTCTCTAAACATACACTGTTAGAGCCGATGTCCGAAGGTTTTGTATACTTTTGTTTGCCGGTCCGCTGTGCAGTGAACCGAAAACACGATAATGCAAAAACAAGCGAAGACGTTTGTTGAAGATAAAGGCAGTGCATAGTATCTATGTATCTCCAAAAGTAATAATTAAGTATTGGGAAATCTACTGTCGTTTTAAGTTCAATTAAGCTGCAGGGCTGTAAAACAAATATAATATTTTAAAATAAAGAAAAAAATATATGTTATGAAATCGGCCAGATCGTAGTATATTGTTTTTGTCACAAGGATATCTTCGCTTTCAGTGCTACTCCAAACACAGGTCGACAAGCGTCGTCTCACAGACGAGCACGCACTCGGTTCTCGTTTCAATATTTTAGTAGCGATACAAGACAAACAGAACTCCTTTGTTGGAGGTCAAACGTGTGTGAAGAGAGTTTCCGTGTCACTCACGGGCACGCTTGGTTACACATTAGCGCGGACGTCGCTGACAAATATTTTTTTGTTTTCCCATGATCACCATTAGCTGGCTGGTAGGCTTGACATATTGTAGTTGTTTGTTGTTATAACATTCCTTCCTCACGAGACTCCATCCGGGACAAAACACTTCGGTTTGAGCCTAAACGTTCCTCGTATAAACATTTTGTCACAAACAGATTACGACGTATTTCAAAAACGCGGGCTATTCCGAAACCTGGTTGTCATACTCATGGAGTTTTACGGGGAAGGATTTTTTAAGAAATCTTAATCGAATTCCTCGCGACTGCCCTCGGTCCGAATAAAGAGGGACGCTAATACCAAAGTTACGAGCCATACAGTCTTGGAGATAAGCTATCGACCGACATTCAACTAACATTATAAATACTGATATTATCGCATCTTCGAACCTGCAGATAAACAAATATTTTGATTAGTCTCGCTGCTACAAATTACGCGCGATACCATCGGTAGCATTCTGTGGGCTTAGGAACCAACCGTTGACCGGATAATACATTTTAATAATCGCATTTTACAGCTCACGGCAAGCACGTAATCTCGATAAAGCTGTATTACTGCTCCGACTGTTTTGTTTCAATTTTATGGTGTCCCGATAAAGTTCTGTCTGCAATTGCAGTGTCGATAACGTCTGCTAATGCTTACACTTTTGACACTAAAAGATATTTAATAGATATTCTCGTCGTAACATCCTTTACATTGAAGATAAAAAATGGGGTACCTATATTTTACACGACTTATGGTTAAATAAAGTTTTGAAAGTCAATTATGCAATAATGATAATATTGATTATATTGCTACATCATTGTGCTATAGAAACATTACTTTTCAAAATTATAACGAAAAAGAAACTACTTTCACCCATCTAAAAATGGATGAGAAGTATTTATATTAGTGTGTTAAAAGTATAAATTGCGAGTGGATTGACAAACATTATTTTGGCCAGAATGTTTCAAGTCAATCATCATTCGGGCCGATTACGCAGATAACTCTATGTCACCGTGCTCGCTATAAATCGACACTTTTATAAGTAAATTATTAGTACCGACTTCCTTATTTATACCTGCCAATCAAGGAGTTTGTAAAAATTAATATTCCTAAAATAAATTAACTAAATAGCTTCATTTAAACTACTGTGTCTTAGAAAAATACACTATATTTCTTATCTACGCTTAGATATCTATCACCTTAGTTTATCAAAAGCATAAATATCTATAATCTATGAAAGAAAAGTGTGATAAACGATAAGACAGGAAAGCTGTAGTACATAAAATGAATCGCCTAAATAAAGGTTGTAAAATCTAAGATAGGCAGGCACTAAACTTGTAGTGTCAAGAATTTTGCATAGATAGATAAGGCGAGGATAAGGCGTTCATCTCGAAACGCCATTCCTATCTCAACACCATAAATTTATTGATATTTTAATGTCACAAATGATCTGTATGTAACTACGGAATATTTAAATTGCATAAATGATTTTAAAAGCTTCACGTGGTGTTGAATTTTCTACTTTATGGTGCTAGTATTAAACTTTAAAGTAGATTGATAAAATGATACAGATTGAGTTCTTTTTCCACTGTGACGCGTACGCAACGTGTTATTCAAGCGAGTGCTGTGGCTAGCCCATAAGTTATCGTATGTAATAAAATTAAATGTAACACATTTCTCTTT
>DWNR01002676.1:0-12683 GCA_018250455.1 Polygonus leo
AAAAAATCTAAAAACTGTTGGAACGTGTTCTGTTATCGATTCTAAGTATCCCCAGCCAACTTTTTTTCGAATATATTGCATTTATAGACTTTCGACCCTCTTTAGCTTTATTATGTGTATAGATAAACATATAAATATAAACGCACGAGTACATAAAAAAAGACTTAAATAATTTCATTCCAGCAAGTGAAATACACAATAATACATCATTAAAAATGAGTATTAATTTAGAAGCATAAATCAATAAACGTAAGAGCATTAACATTAATAACGAAGCATTAAGAGGCGTATGAGGCAATTGTAACATGAAGCACGTAATTAGCTATCACGTAAAATTCAAGATCAAAATATCAGATAAAACAAGATAAACAGGTTTATTTTACTTTAGCAGTGCCCAAAAAACTAATTCCAAAATCCTAACTGCTACGAGCGAGTATGAAACAAACTGTGAGGGTGTTATAATTAAACTAGCACGGTAATCCGTAAGGCCCGGTACAGTTTAAAGTTATAACACAACATGAATTGCTAGTTGGCACGGTCTCCTAGAGGATCTGATTCAGGGCTTTAACCATGGCATAGCAAACCTTTGTATTTTTTAAGTCATCTTTTTTTTCATAAACACAGTGAAACTTAACTAGGTAAAACAAACCTAGGTTCTCTAAAATAAAGTTTAAACATACGAAAGTCATAAGTCTCGCGTTTATTTATATTTAGTGTTTCGATTGTATTAATCAACAAAATATAAACGAAATATTGAATATAAACGCACGAAGACATAAATAAAGAATTAAATAATTTAATTCCAGCAAGTGAAATACACAATAATACATCATTAAAAATGAGTATTAATTTAGAAGCAGAAATCAAAAAACGTAAGAGCATTAACATTAATAACGAAGTATTACGAGGCGTAAGAGGCAATTATAAGACGAAGCACGTAATTAGCTATCAGGTGAAATTCGAGATCAAAATAACAGAGAAAACAAGATAAATAACGTTACCAGCCTATTATTATTAACCTACATCTGGGATTTGCTTGTAACATTGGTTTTTTGATTTGACATCATTCTTGTTAATAGATTATTAAAAAACTTCGAAGAGGTAGACGTCTAAGTTCCACTACATGTCATTTTTATGTATGTTCAACGATATCTTCGTCAGCTCTGGATCGATTTGATACCTTTACTGACTAGATCTATGAGTTCGACGATCAACTCTAGACTTAAGACTGACCATAGATAGTGTTCATGTAAATGTTGCCTCGCACTGACATATCAAATACTCATTTTCATTTTTAAATACTTCGTTCAGCTAGCCTACAACTTTAGGTTCAATTCGAGATCAAGGCAACGTATCAGCAACTGAAGTTCTTGAAATATCTTCAAGCGTCATTAACTTATTATTTTTAAGATGGTTCAATACATTGTACGACCAACAGTTGAATATCTCGGAAACGTGCTTTATTTCAAAATAATAAAAAAATTAGCAGATAAAAACAATTCGAAAAGTACGTTAAATACAATGAAGTTACATATTATTATAATGATTCACGTTCGATGAAATCAGCTAACTATACAAGTATATATTTGAAAGTAAACGCAAAAGTGATCTCAGAGTTCGACAATAGCAAGAAACTTTGAGAAAAACATGTAAAAATGGTAATGTAATAAATAACAAGGCAATGAACCACGTCGTGGTAGACTGTGAGTTAATTCGACGCGCCTGTTGCTCATAGTGTGTACGATTACAAACCGCTTGGGAAATCATAGGAACTCACACCGCTTGCGATTCTCGGATAAAATTATCCTTTGTGTCATTAGTATCGTTACTTTATCAACAGAACACTGATTGCTAATTCCTAAGCGGGAGTATAACCAGAATATTGAGTACTCCAAATATACTAGTTAGCTTCGCTAACTATGCTGTTTTATGTAATCTAGTGGCTTTCAATATTATTTGTATGATAGAAGTTCTTTTAAAGTATTTTTTTTGGTTTTTTAATTGGTTTGGTATATATTCTTAGTTAGTTCGTAGATGTTCATAGAACTTATAGCAATCATATTTCCAGGCATGCAGAAATATTAACTTTAACTTTATTTGTACTTTTGTATATTAATCTTGCAGGCACATAATGTAGACGTATGTAGAATCCGTTTAGGAAAACTGGGCTGTAAAGATGACGATTCTTATAAATACTATTTTTCTTATATTTCAAATCAAAATCTGAAATACTGGTCACAAAAAAACCGTAAAATAGAAGATCGAAGTACAACTATTGCGTACTTCAGAAGGAAACAGAAAGTAAAACAATTATTTGTAACTGTACGTATACCACTTTAAAACACGACATCGTACTATATTGTAATGACGACATATCTCGCTATTTCTATTGTTATCTGTTGTGAGCACTCAACAAAGTTCAATAAAGGTTGTATTAAATGAGCAGTCATAAAACACACATGTTATCAGATATCTACAGTGACAGTAATTTGGCAGATGTCCATTAGTGTCTATTAATTTCGTGATAATATTATACGGTGGCGCCATAGTGCCATTAGTTCCCAGAATTAATCTCACGGCTTATTTTCTACTGCATTTATGTTCTCTGATACCGCAGTGTGTTTATGTAATTATTATCACCACCTCTTTGTTAAGCTTTATTATAGAGTACTTACTAGTTTATTAATTATATAGGAAGATTTAGCTTTCTCCTTTTTGGTCCTATTTTCCCCTCTCTCCCTCACTCCTTATCCATCCGTTTCTTTCTCACTTTTTCCCCTCCTTTCCCTGTCTTGGTCTTTTTCTAGCGTACACTTCGTGCGAGTATCGATATTGTAACATCGTGCGCAGCCGGTTGTATAGCCTCGAAATTGAATGCGTGGAAATTCATTAACACTTATACCCATTAAAGCAGTTTTACGTTTCGGGTAGACAGGTTCTGATGACCACGTCTAACATATTTACACACACATGGTATAGATATAGGTAACATAGGTTATTATAAAAGGACTTCAAGTGTTATAAACGGCTGTCCGTGTGTATTAATAAAACAACTAACGCACTTGGATAAGTTACGGGCGTGGCTGATACCTCATTACGTATGTAAAAGTGAAGAAAAAATGGACTTTATATTTAAATAATTTTCTGTCAAACTTAGGGATTCTAGTAAGCAGAGATGACGATAGCGAAAAACTATTATCTCATTAAAATTTGTAGAGGAATAAGAGATTCTATCTGATATACGTATATACAGATACACTTCAATATCTTTTAACATACATTTTAATAGTTACAAAGAGGACCATCTGCTTGTAAGTTGGTAGGAAACGAGCATGCAGTCCGCCTGATCGTAAATGGTCACTGCCGCCCATGGACGTCAGTAATCGTCCCCAAGTACAAGGGTGGCGGTGGTACCTTCCCGGTCGAACTAAACGAGTTCTACCACCTGGTGGTAGAACTCGGGTATTTCTACACCTATTTTGAGCATGTAACACTACTTCTCATAAGAATATTTTATGCAAATGGTAAATAGTAGTGTAACGAGTGAGACGTAGAAACCGCATTATAATATAACATTTCGCTTCCCGCTATTGTGAAGTTAATGTGAAACAGAAATGAGCGCCTGGGGCAATGCATAGCACAACCGCCTTGCCTCGAAGCGACAATCTGCCAGGCGTTTGTACATAGCTGGTGTTTTATTAAAATGGTAGAATTCGTGATTTCCCTCTGAGTAGTACGTCACACTCATAATCCTTCATGAATCCATTCTTGTTTGTTTTGGACAGGCGTGGAAACCGGTTGTACCTTTGGATGAGGCAAACATATTAGTTAGTTCTAAAGAGTAGTATTATTGGTGAACCTCAAGTAGCATTCAATAGCACTTGAATGGCAGTGACCACCCACCATTAGAGGCTCGTTTGTTGCGACTGCTTATTGCTAAGATGGATCAGTACTGGTTGGAGTTCCCTTCTTGGCGTGAGTATTTCCCATTACTAATAGTGACTAGTTAGTTTTACACAGTTCCTGAAAACGTTTCTTTTTATTTTTTATGAAGAATTCATTCCTCCTCCTCTCCTTCAAGATTTTTTTAAATTTAATATTTTAAATTCTTGTATTCTGTTGCAAATTTAAGGACTATATTAAAATATGATTCGATGCACAATGCTTCGGGGGGCGTTAGAGTACACAAAATTTGCAGTCAATTCGTTTACATAACTTCAGAAACTTTTAAACAGTTTGAAATTTTCTAATCAGTTTCCTATTAATCCATCAGTTTTCTAGTATGTCGACCGTATCACTGCACTTATATACACTAACGGACTGAGTTACAACCAACTCATTATATACCTATACCTACCGTTGTTTGTTCACAGAGGCCAAACCCTAGCTGCAACTAAATTAATTTCAATGTACGCAACCCTTGCCATGAATACTCAAATACTAACTACTAACAATCATGAAACAACATAAGCTCTACCTACGAAATATATAAGGTATTAAGTTTTCTTCGGTTGGTTGTATAATTCAAGAGATATCTCGTTTGTTTTTATTTCTTGACTAAAAAATTAATCGGAACACGAACTTTCTTTTTTATACCGACTTAATTTAACTAAAAATAGAACAGTTTATTATTGCTTGCCACTGCGCGGCTCCGCTTCCGTAGTTCTCCTTAATTTTAACTTACAAGAATTATACATATACATACATGTCTCTGGGAAAATGTCAATATCTTCCTTATAACCTTCCCAAATAAACAGACTGTAATAAGCCTAAAAAAATTCAAATCTAACCAGCAAGTCTATAGATAAACGCTTTCAAACAAACAAATAAATACATATACTGGACTGATTTGATGACTGAATATTATGCGTGTCCTGCTAACACAGAAAATACGAATTGCATATCCAAATATTTGGCATACGTATAAACTGCCACTATGGATGTTTTCTCTATGGATTTGTTTGTTTTATATGAGCAAACATGCGAGAACATGTACAGCTAGAGTACAGTGTTTGCTTACCTGCCCGTTCAAACGACGAACGGGACCGATAATAACTTCGATATTACTCGAATTTTCGATGCAGATGCGTTTTGTCGAGTGGGAGAATTTGTAATGTTAGGTACCGACTAGGCAAGTAGGTATAAACGTTGCGCTCACCACCTTTTAGTTCGACTGGGAGGTGTCACCAAGCATCCTTTAACAATTTTCAGGATACACGTCTATAATCTTCGCAAATAAATATACTGTAAAAGGTTTAAGATTTTTTTAATATAACCAGCACACACACATACATCTTCACGCCACATCCCTAACGGGATAGGCAGAGAGTATCGAGTGCCAAATGGCACGGTTCTGACATACTTGCCTAGCTTCTTCCACTTTCATAACTCTCCTCATATAAACAGCAATTCCCTAAATTGATGCGTTGAAACAAATAAATACACAAACTGGACTGATTTGATGACTAAATATTATGCGTGTCCTGCTAACACAGAAAATACGAATTGCATATCCAAATATTTGGCATACATACATATAAACTGCCACTATGGATGTTTTCTCTATTGATTTGTTTGTTTTATATGAGCAAACATGCGAGAACATGCCCAGCCTGAGTGCAGTGTTTGCTTACCTGCCCGTTCAAACGACGGACGGGACCGAGCATAACTTCGATGTTTCTCGAATTTTCGATGCAAATGCATTTTGCCGGGTGGGAGAATTCGTATAGTTAGTATCTCTAACTATACGAGAGATACTAAGCATTTTTTAAGAAGCGATACAGAAGCGAATATCTTAGTTTAATTATGTTGACCACCATAAAGACTACCGGTTATTTGACGTGTCTTCCAAGTATTCATACGCTGTAGAGGCCCCTTGAAACCAAATGGACTAATTTGCTATATTAATGTACGCGTTCGATTTAATTGGATGTTTCTTCAGATACCAATTCTATTCCAGTTTGATCGATTGATAATTCCAGTATTAGGTAATTTAACGTTTTTGTAGTAGCAAAAGATTTTGTACCCCTAACACACCACATCTTTTCGACCAAAAAGCTAATTGCTAATAATCAACTGCTACGTGGCGAAAATAGGTGTGGAGGCGATATCGCCGGAAACGTACAAGTTCTAACAGTCTTTGATGTTAGGTAGACACTCGTATGCCTGTAACAGAAGTCCGAGAATATTACTTTTCGGAGTTAAATATGTATGAAATTTACAAATTGTTTTCTTAAAAAAAACTGAAACGTTTACAAATCAAAACATTGTACCGCGTACAACAAAAAGCTGAAAGCAGTCGTACTAAGTTTGAATTCTGCATATTTTATTTAAACAAAAGTATTTAAACCAGCTTTACGAATAATTAAAGTGTATGTTCTCCGAAACGAAATTTAAAAAAGTTGCCACAAAAGTTTCGCTGGGAACATTATTAAGGTCTCGTTAGTGCTATTAACTCTTTTATCGTCTCTAAAATTTGACTTTGCCGTTATAAATTTGACTTTACTACTATAACTCCCTTGTGTAATGTCGGTGGCAATTTTCTTCATAACTTTTCGTCTATGTTGACTATAAAAACTGTTTTAAAGCAGCTAACTACACGAAACTGTCGTGGATTTTATCACTATACAGTAAAACCGATAGTTATGTTTTTGCCTTACAAAAGTGCGAAGTTCAACTGATGTAGAACTACTGCCATTTATCTTCTTATGCCATGTAGCACCTGATGCTCCTCTCGTGTAATATATATTAATGTTTTATATGCACACTCGCATTAGGTTTACTTTTATATAGTGTTGCTTAAGGCTTGGTCACTAGCCACTCTTACAACCCTTACCCATACAAACTTTGCCCCCGTTTTTCATCCCTTTAGGGGTAGAATTCCAGAAAATCTCTCTTATTGGATACCTACGTCATACAAAGAACATACTCTCCAAGTTTCAGGCCTCTACGATCAACGATTTAGCCTGTGCGTTGATCCATCAGTCAGTCATTCAGGATAAAGCATTTTATATGTATAGAAGAAGATGATCATTCCTCACACCATTTCTGATCCAATTCAAATAAGATTAACATTTATGTTGGTTGTAATGATTACTACTTGCATAAACCTATGTACTTTAAAAACATTATTTTTACAATAATAGAGGTAACGGAAGTTAACCAGCCAATATTCAATTTTTTTTCATCTACTACTTACATAAATTGCACTGTCTTTAAATAGTTCCAGTCGAAATATATCACGGATGTAATGTTCGGTAATGGGCGGTCGGACGTTCATGCTTTTGGCTATTTCAATTACACTAATAATTGGTTTTATAACTAAAAATATATGTCAAATATGTTTATACCTCTGATATCGTAGGCCCTTACGATAAATAAGATAAACATTTATTAGATCGCCCCTCAGGGATAATTAAATTCAATAAAACATAATCATCGAAGTTGATTTCCATCAGGTTGTGATTTTAATTTCAAATTTGCAAAATTTAGGTGGTGTTCGTTTTCATGAAATAGGTAAATTTATTAACCCGCTCATCATTTTACAACTAAATACGGTTGCGATAACCATCTGAATTTAACTCCAGTAATAGCAATGAAATTACTTGAACATAGTTATACAAAATAGATACTATAACCATTAGTACATACTAAGACTATGAACTCACAGGCGATTTGTAATGGACACGATTAAATGAACGCACATTCTTCAATCGGTATAAGCTGTACCTACTCTTAAAGAACTGTCGTTACGTTTAGCGATCTGTTATATTAATATAATTTTCGACTTCATACTTAAATGCATTTTACTGAAAGAAATAGAAGTAACAAAGTACATTTTTATTGTACTTAAAGTCAGTGTGAATTATTGAGAGGGTGATAGTGAATGTAAACAATGTGTTTAAAAATGGTTGCGAGGTTCATTAAACAATTAACGATTATTTAAACGCCCATGCGAACATAGCCTAAAGAGTACATAGACTTTCTCAAACTCGGTTAGGCGTTTCCTGGGTCAACTGTGGCGTTTGCTAAACGGTTTCAACTAGGTCATTTCCATTCTACTACAGGGCTTTGTGTAATATCATTAAAACTATCTTGCAATGTAACTGATTTTATGAAATGCAACATTAAACGTGCTGCATTTATATTCAAGAATAGAATAATTAATAACTCTGAATTAATGAATGAATTTACTAAATTATTATACTAACTTCCATTGTTTTTTTTAACTCAAGGAAAAACATAACAATATAAAATTACACCTTTAATTTTGTAAAGTTTGCTTTAGATATTGTGTTAAATATCTGCTTCAAAACCAGGTGGAACCGTTTAAATTTGAAAAAAAAACTAAGATTTCCAATCTGCATTTCATTCATGGGATGGACTATAGCCAAAATCTGCCTGCCTTCATCTATAAAGAGTCCTTGTTCAGCACTGGGACAATTAAGGATCAATTTGATAAAGATAATTGTAATACACAACTGTATGATGCTTATTAAACTATATTGTAATCAACACAGGCAGAATCATGTAAGAAAGAAACACAGTCAGAAATTATGTAAATCGAAACGAAATTCGTTTTAATTTTTGTTCTCCTAGCTCTACAGCTTTATAGCACCTGCATTTTGTCAATAAGATTATGTTTTAAAGCTAACCAAATAGATTTAAACCAAATACTTCTGTCACTACTAACTATTGCATTACTTACGATTATTATTGAACTAATATTCCTTGCTAATAATTGCTTACATTAATAGGCTCTTTATAAATCCCTAATCTAAAAGAAATAATATATAAGTTGACATTTATACGGCAAACCAGCACTGGGACAATTATGGGTCAATTTGATAAAGGTAATTGTAATATACAACAGTATGATGCTTATTAAACTATAATGAATGTAATCAACACAGGCAGAAAGGATGTTTTAGATGGTTTCTAATAAAGTGTAATGACAAATTCCAGTCCCGCTATTAATTTCAATGAATTCCAACTAATGTCAGTAAACAAGGGCCCCGGAATAAATCTAAAGGAAGATGCCCTCAGTTATGGTTGGTCTTTACTGTCGTAATATAGGACTATGGTTAACGAAGCCACATAAGTTTTAAGTGGCCTCGGGGGTTCCAAGTTTCTCTCGGCCGTTTATCCTCCAAACAAAGTTATTTGTTAGAGTATTAGAGTATCCTTCTAAAATGTTGATGCTTACACAACTTTGATGGCAAGTTCTAAAACGGAGCAGCTTCCATGAAATGAATCCGGAATCAAAGGACTCGATGTAAGATAAAACGGTTTATGAGAAGTAGTTCGAATAAATTTGTTACCCTTTCATCTTTAATATAAAAGTCAAGGGCAATTTAGCTACATTTAGCATTCATTTTTACACAAAGTCAAATACATCATCGACGTGTACAATCAATTATTTATAAGATAAATCGTATCTGAGGTTGACCACCGTTACTTCACGGAGAATTATAAGCATGGCGTTGATATTGTAAACCACACAAAATACATAAAATAATGTAAGGTTTGAAAACTACATAAATCATTAAAAAACGCAATGGAGTACCATTATTGATCAATATAACACATGATGCCCTGGGGATGTAGTGGGGTGGAGAGAGGTGGCTCAAGGCGTTATTAGATTATCTCCTAATGTGTCCGAATGCTTGACCGCTATTGTCACGAATGACACTGAAACCTTCACACAAGACAAAATGCAATTTTATCTATTTTGTGGCAATTTTACAAGCATGTAGGCTTTCATCCGTAATTGTCCTTTATCACTGCACAAACGAAGCAATAAGCCGTCCCAACACATAGGGTTTTCGAATTATTTTTGGAATATTACGAATAACACCGGTACACTTACATAAGTAACGCAGTTTCCTCCGTCTCGAATCAAAAACATGTAGGCATATGTCTGTACATATATAGTTAATCCCTACCTATATACTTATATAGATAAGTCATCCCTAGATTTACCCTAAACATGAACCCAACAAAGAAATAGGTACATTTCTAACGTGCACATAAAAACCTAAGAGACGCGAAGTCGGGTTTTAAAATGGACCTTCGTACAGGATAGAGGTAGAAAATATTCATAAGACAACTACACTACACCACTGCTTCAAAATATTATTTTATTGTACCAAAGTTACTAGTCACATTTAAGTTAAGGCGAAGGGAGTCAAGTTCTAAATAACTTGGGAATATACTTGTTTAGTTTGCAACTTGTCTCCAGTTGAAGAACTTTATCACCTGTCCCCGCACTCATACAGGAGTTAATAAACTTCGTACGTAACTAGGAAGAAAACTCGAAAGTTTTAATGTCGTGTATAGAAAGTTTTGGTGTTGTTGTCAAGAAATGTGACAAGACAAAGGTTTCGTGTAGAACGCCAAGGTTTCATGTATTCAGGTAAATTATGTAAATCGAAACGAAATTCGTTTTAATTTTTGTTCTCCTAGCTCTACAGTTTTATAGCACCTGCATTTTGTATCAAAATGTCAACATGATTATGTTTTTATGTTACCTATAGCAAGACTCTTGTATTACTTACGATTATTATCGAACTAATATTTCTTTCTTATAATTACTTACTTACTAAGTAGACAGACATTTATAAGGCAAACTGCATGCTATCGGATATGTTATTTATATGGAATCTGATTTGTACGATAGTCTTTGTATTAATACCCATTAATTGTATCGAGTAGTTTTTCGATAAATATGTGTTACGTCCATTTAAATTTTATGTCCATTTGCTACTTACCTATTAATTGAAAAATAATCAGCGTTAGTCCTAAATCCGTTTCTTCATAAACGAGTAAAGTGTATAAGCTATAACATTGTAAACATTCCTCAAAAGCTTTTGAATCGAGAACAAAAATTGCATTTGCAAGATTTACTACCGCTGCGCTGCTTAGTAGAATTTACAATTCTGCAAAATCAGCTCAAGAACAAGCGACTTCATTTTCATTGAAAAATATTAAAAAGTCAAATGCCAGAAGTCGAATACCCAATGAAATGCAGCCAGCCGGAAAATTGATTCCTGTGGCACATATCATTTCCATTTATGAAGATTAACGTCAATGCCTGCCTTTAAAACTGCTAATATTGCTGCCCGTTTTTCATATATCATTTAATGAAATGGACATCCAATATGAAATAAATTGAATGTAACTTATTGGATCGTAAATAATGTTTTGTGTACTTTGAATTTTGTTTTTTCTTTAATTTCCGTAATATTGCTCATATCTATCGTGTCTGCTACTCATTCAACTGGATTTCATCTGACAACAAATGGGAAACTTGGTCGGAAGTTTAACTTGTACGACCGCATCGCACTCGATTGATCTGGCACTCTGAGGATTTTGAACATGACACATTTCCATTCAGGCTTTCATAAAATAGTTCAGAGGCTTCGGATTCTATTCAGAAGCGTTGGGAACCATTCATACAAATAGACGTCGGTTAAGTCGAGGGTATGTTTCGAGTACGATATTAAACGTACGTAGAGTAATCGAATGAACTCGCTCAAATAAAATTATTTTTGTTAAATATGCTATTCTTTAAAATACAATATGGTAGGTGTGAGTTCACGTTATTTTAGGACAAACTATATTATGTTTTTTATTTAGAGTGTTAGGCCACAATCCCATTAACGATTTTGGAGTGTTTTTCGAACGTCAGCAATCATGCGACTATTTCAGCTTTACGACTAAAGCTCAGAAATTACCCAAAAATTGCAAGTGGCATAACAGCCTTATGTAGACTACTATATAACATGGCAATGACTTATAACCTTTTCAGTTTTAAACTCTTATTATATTTCTAGCATCAAAATTAGTCACACGTATTTTAGTTTTATCTGAACAATCAAAACTACAAAAATTAATATTTTTGTAATTATGATCCTAGAAAAAGCGAATTAACACATTGTAGTCGTAGAGTGATTAAATGAAAATCGTGCCTCCCGTTTACTACAAAATGTATCTTACAATATAAAATCCCATATATACTTTATTAGAGACTATCACGAAAAGATAGAAATCGAGTAAACACCGAATCTTATAAAATCATGTAAAATATCCGGACAGATTGTCAGGCATTAATGTAATTCTTAGAGAATTGTCAATAAGGTAACGGCAAGCGCTCCCTTCTTCAATTTAAACTTGAAACGGTTGTTAGTGTTCAATTTTTTCCAGAATAAATCTACTGGATAGACGTAATTTTCTTAAATGGAACGATAAACTATGCGGGAAATTATAATACTGAAGTGCCCCGGGAAATGGCTAAGTATGGTAATGGAATGGCTAGAAACGACATGAATAATAAGAGAATGGACAATAATGTTTAATACGATATTTATTGTTTTTAGGGTTACCCAAAGGTTCATCGGGAATTAATAAAACCCTGCGTGGTACTAATGGAATTAAACCCTGCAATTTATCTAATTTTACACTTTGAAAACAAACCTTCCTGTTATAATACGGAACACTTCGTGTAAAAGTCCGAGACACACTTGGTCGAATACAAGCATGCAGTGCACCTGATGGTAAGTGGCCTCTGCCGCCCATGGACATCAGTAATCATCCTCAAGTACGATTGAGTATGACTCAAGTTTGATCACAGATGCGTTGCTACCCCTGAGGACTAAGATGTTCGCCTCGCGTTTAAGTATAGC
>DWNR01002677.1:0-12681 GCA_018250455.1 Polygonus leo
TCCCCAGCCAACTTTTTTTTGAATATATTCCATGTACAGACTTTCGACCCTCTTTAGCTTTATTATATATATAGATATAGATAGATAGATATAGATATATATAGATATAGATTTGTGGATTTTATCGTACACAAATTATTATTGCCTGGCAACTGGAGCATAACACAAAAGTGTTAAACGGTTCGGGTACAAAAAAATTAAAGACGCCACCTTATTTTAGAGATTTTGTCGACAAAATTGTCTGTAAATATAAATTGATGTGTGATTGTTCCCTAATAGTATCGTTAATCTGTCGAAATATACACTGTATATAGGTTGGTACAAACCCAACTAGCAGATGTGTCTACTTAATTATCATGGACTACGCTTTTTATATAATAATCCAGTTGGCCAGGTGTCTCAGTAAACCTATTTTTAACTCATCTGGCTAGCATTGTAACAAAACTAAAATTCATTCTATTTTTCCGGGCTTGCAATTTTCATCTAGTACAAGGCGACGTTAACCTACAGTTGAATATTAAAAGAGAAATGTTATTTACAGTTTCTGCATTGAGCGCATAAAATACAACTGCAGTCTCATCTAATGAAAGAAGCAACAGCTGTTGTCTGAAACAAGGTTGCCCACAAAAGTGTATTTATTTTAAACTACACGAAATATTCTAGGACATATTTTATAGCTCCTATTTTTTCATCCACTTAATGGAGAATGGCGCTGATGAAGTGAAACGTCTATCCCTTTTCTGTTTGTATGTTTTACTCTTTGCTGTTAATGGATTTACGTTATTATATTATCTATATATTAATACGTGAAAAAAAAACTTTGTACCCCTTTTTAGGGTCAATACGCGAGCAGAGGAGTATAAAATTTGATAAAATTAACGTTTATAAGTAGGAGAAGTACAGAATGCTAATATTTTTATGAATATTGCACTATAAATACATTATTTTTATTAAAAAAGACATTACACACACTACCGTACGTTAGACACAGACATGATTATGCGTAAAGTCTGTTGTCAACCTGACAAGAAGTTAGTATCTATCACTCAATGGCAACAATTATTAATAACATCGCCATTCACATAATAATATATTTTATTTATTAACTAAATAAAGTTAACATACTAATAGCTGAGAAGTAATTTCTTTGTTCCAAACTGAGTGAAAATCGATCGAGACAAGTCAGAATACATATTCTGGTATTCATGAAAAAGGCACTCAAGGCCTCCTGTAAGTGACACAAGAAATATTGTAGACTTAGTGACGAATAAGGAAGAACGGTAAATCGTAATGAGATAACGTTCCGATGAAATGCAAATGAATTTGACGGTTCGACGGACCCGGGCGCGGGCCGGCTCGTAAGATTGGGAATAAATTGGAGCAGACGCCGGAATTTGTACGCTCATTTAAGAAAATACATCCCGACCCGATTTACAAATCACCGTTTTACTTACATTTATTATTATTATTTCTACAGCAGCTGAGCATAACGAGATCCCTCTACGCTTTCCGATTCTCTCATTTTTACAGTCTTTAAATAGCTTCCCTGCCGTCCCTACGGTTTTATCTGCTTGTAATTAAATTACTCAGAAGACCAACAGCTTGTCCGTTTTTCCATAAAAAAAATTGTTTATGTCTTTATTTGAATTTGGCGTTAGTTTAAATTTCAACTAACACTATAGCCTGTTGCAAATATTTTGAAAAACCTTAACAAATAAATATAGGTTTACCAGTTCAACTTTGATATTTGATCCAAAGTTGAAACTATTTGTTACTAGTTATTTGAAATTTAACTTCAACAAATGCTATCATATGTGCATTTGAAAAGTTATTTACGATCTCTAAGATTTAACGCGCTGCCAATTTCCTTAACAGAACAAAAACATCTGAATATAACCAAAAATATGTATCTCAATTTTCGCCACTCACAACCAAACTAACCCAAAGTATTCTCGCAATTCTTCAAAACTTTGAACAAGTTACAAAAGCATAAAGAACAAGGAACGTGATAAGGTCACACAAGAGTTCTGAGAAGCCATAACTCAGGATGTGAAAAATATTTTACGTGTTTTTGAAGTTATGAGGTATGAGATAGTGCCTACTCTTCTTACCATTAGGGAATTACTGTTTCAACTTGTTCATAGAATGCACATAAATATTTTTGCCTTCATGCTGTCTAGGCATGTTTATCAACTTCTGAATATAAATATTTCTCGTATTTTTTTTCTACAAGTCAAAATTTTGTGTATGGAAATTTATTGATTATATTTTTATTTGTTTTCTATATAATATTGCTCTAATGTGTCATATTTTCGTTCGTACTTAGAGTTGTACTTAAGATTCCTGCAATATTTTATTAACTATGTCCGCGTCTGATAACAAAATGTATAAATTAATAAAGCTAGTCTTTTAATAAAGCCCTTGAAGGGCTTGTGTACTCATTTATAAATATTCATTATTCTTGGTAGTCACATGGAAACTTAAAATATGAACAAACATCTCAGATTTTTGTTATTAGTTCTATGGTAAGACTGCTACTTTTAAATCACTATCACGTTGATAAATTTACATTGTCGGATGTTCTACGTATATAAAAGAAAGTGTTTCTAAGATTAAGAGTACCTTTAGTTACATTATGATTACTTCTTATAACCATAATTCAAGCCACGACCGTATTGCGGCACAAAAACAAATCGTCCGGACCAACGCAAAAAGATAAGTATTAATTTATGAAGGCCAAGTGTCATTCATTTGCATCGAGTAATTTGTGTCCTGCGAGTGACGTTCCAACATCATAATCCTATTTGAATTTCCCAGTGAGAGGAACTTTAATAAAACGCATTAAATTCGTCCTGGAACGTAGACGGAAAAAATATCGGAGTGAGCTAATTTTTTGTTACAAAAGCTAATGGCGCGAAAGACGCTTACTTCCGTCGCTTCAACGCGAAATACACCGTGCTTCGTTGCAAGGAAAAATGTAGTTGTAATTTTTTATACTCGGTTTAAGAACAGCTCGTTTTCTCGTAGACGCGGCGATGTTAATTTATTTAGTGTCTTCTGTTCTCTTAGGTACTCCTTTAAATTGCATTTTTGCAGGATGAGAGAAATTAGTTTGCTATAATGGTCATTCTGAGTCGTGATTTTCTTTCGTTTATGATTGTACATAAACAAGCTCCGTCGTTATTCATTTTAAGAGCAGCGGTAGTATCCGTTTAGTATTATCATAAATGTATGGATGGATGCTTTTATTTACTATTCCACTTTTAAGAATGATGAGCGCTATTTCGCTATGTAAAATAGGTAAAACCATTGTGATTTTCTGTAAACAACAGACAGTGTATAACAGATTTTCAATAGTTGAAAAATACAGATACAATTAAGTACTCAGATAATGCAATTAAAATAAATTCAGGACTATTAAATAGTCATATGTAATTCACCATAAAAAGTTATGGATAAAAGTTCACATCCATTCATACGTCAGCTGTACATGCCCAATGTTGAAGATAGTATTTAATGGGCATCATTCTAGACAACCCTGTGCACTCAGAATTTAGCTGATTCTTCCTGTTTTCTTCATGACATCATTTCACCTAGTTGAAGGTAAACACAGCATAACAAATATCCCATCAAAAATCTTCAAACACTACAAAATAATGCAATTGCATATTATCTTCTCTACAGGATAATATTATTCGTTTTTCCACCATCAAGTTTTTGATTTATCTTCCTCCTCCATTTCATATTATATGAGACAGGAAAAGATTTCGTTCGTATTCCTAGTTTAATATCTTAAAGGAATCGCTTGGCGTTATCCTTCCTAAATCTGCCGTGACTGATCACATTTTCCCTATTTTCTTTTTGATTTGTTACACAACATGACACTTGCTTGTAAATTTATACGTTCATAAGTTTTTTTTAGTTTATACTGCTAAAATAGAAAAACCGTCATGTTCGTCAACTAGAATCGCTGTCTTGAATGTTGTCTTCGTTATTATAAATGTAAATGACGATACTGTTTCATACGAAGCAGAGTTAAACCTATAAAAGTCTTTTATTGTTTACCTAAAAATTTAATGATGTCGTCATCTTAGAACAAAAGCAAAAATGTTTTCTAACAATTGTTCTCTATATCTGCTATCGTTGAGAATTCGTTTTATTACTTGTCCCAATTGAAAAACAGAATGAACTATAGGTATTTACTTAAAAGTAAGGTTCATTGAGTTTCAAGAACCTCTTCAGGACCTCATCTTACGCGATTGGCAAGTCATCGGGATCATCGGTAAAACACTGTTTAAATGTCATTAGAGTGATCGATCGCCCCCGAAAGGAAGGCAGCTCGTTTGTCATGAAGGAGGACACTAAATGGATCCTCTATAAACGAGGGTTATTTACGGACCACTTTCCACTCTGGCCTGAGCAAAAAACACGTGAAAAGAGTAAATCCAACAGATAAAATGTTTGCCGGAGTTTCGCATTGAAAGATCATTAATTTTGTTTTCTTCGCGGCCGCGGCGGGTTCGTCTGCGAGACTTTGCCTTATTGCAACTGTTTCCCCAGTGGTGAGAAATAAAAGGCTTTTTTTCTCGTTTTTCTTTGCTTTGTATATTCTTTTTTTGTACTTGTTTTTGCTGGCTGCGTCTTACGCGTCGGTAGTCGTTACATCATCAAAGCCATTGATACTTTTAAGTCCTTAAGCATTCAGAAGGAGAAAGATAAAAAGTTGACGTCAATTAATAAATTGTAATACAATGTGCGTTTATGATTGAATTTATTCAAAAGCATTTGGCTCATCTATAATATTTGAATGTTATTTCGCTTAAAGATAAGATTTAAACATAAAATGTGCTGTTTTACTAACGTATGTTGTTAAAATTGTTTTTAAAGTATTTAGGAATCTTACAATTTTGTGTCACTATTCTATCAGCAGTATTTTTGCCTCTATAACATGCATTATAAGATAAAATCGTGGCACAATACTGTTAGAGGGTGTTTATTACACTAACCCAGATACATACGTCAGAATAATATGTCGATATAATATGTACAAACGTTGTATGATATAGTTACGGTTCCTAAGCGGGATGGCTCTGGCATAATAAATGTTGCAGTCAAGATAGTTGTGACGTCACTGATAATAACTTTGTATGCAAATGCTTATCCAGTACTGTCACAATAACTATCGTTAACGCTGGGTGTGAATAAATAACTATAATACTAGTTCCATATTAGTATTCCTTGTGACATCGGTGCCAGAACCAGAATATATAAACAAAGGGTAGTGCGTCAAATTATCTCTCTTGGTGTTTTTAGCGGCCATTAACGAATCACTAAAATATCAATTCTGTGCACAAAAACAAACGATATTTGTATCTTCATGTATGCCACGAAGAGAACCAATTTGACGCATTTCGTTTGTCATTCCTATGTGTGTGACCGAGAATCGAACCCTTCACTATCAGATCCCTATCAGACCGCTGCGCCACGCTGACTGATATCAAAATCATGCACCTCCTCGCTTCATCTTGTAAAAAAATGTACTTTAAAAAGATTAATACATAACATTGCATTCAACTCGAAAAATAAGTCTTAATACCTATTTAAAGGTCTAAAACATTCTGTGGTTGTCGTGGTACTTCTCACATGGAGATATTTGTGCAATTTTTTTGCATTCATATTTTTCTTTTTATTCTTCTATCTGATCCTACCTTTTATAACAGGCAGCGCTATGCCAATAACCCAAATGGTATCTTTGGATCATACCACGCCTAATAATAATAAGTGTGTATTGTTTTATAACAAGAAGGCTACACAGTTTCGCCATTTACATAAATTTCCTTGCTCGACGCAAAATGTTCCTTGTAGACTTACTAGCAACTGTTTATCATAATGGATGAAAGATATTTTCTCCGCAAACAATACCGACATTAACATATGAGACATAGGATCTGGCTACATACTGACAGACTGCCTAATTTATGTAAATACCTATTACGTTGAGAACTCACATAGCGTTTTTACCTACAATTGCTACATACTCATGCTTTAATATCGATTATAATCTATCATATAAAATTAATAATAAACACCTTATATATTGGTTCATATATTTATTATGTACATAATAAAGTCAGTACTTTTTTTGTATATTTTCTTCTTATTTCAGTTTTTTAGTGGAGGATTGGTAGCGATATATATATCTATAGTACATTTCTGGACATAATGGTCTAGCACTAGTCGGCCGCTACCGCGAACAGGCGAATGGAGCACGTCTTCATTTTTGAAGTTAATTAAAATAACAATTAATTATGCTTACTATGACTTACAAGATATATCCAAAAATGAGCAATACTATTGATAACAGCGATCTTATTAAAAGTACCGATAGAGTACACGCATAAATCTTTCAATATCGAAAGATAAACTTAGAATCCGATTTTAATCCGTTTTAATATCAGATCATAGAAACGCTGTAAAGAAAACTTTGTTATAGAATAAAAGTCTTTGTTTGGCATATTTTTGGATTAGAATGATAAACACATTACTTAACACAAAACATAAATATACATGCCTGTTAAGGCGAAACAAACAACATAAATCTGTGTGTTTAGAACTCATCCCTAGTAGGTCACTCTAACCAAATATACGCATATTATAACATGTACCCCAAACTAAAACACGTTCATTTATACAAGTAAATGTACCGAAAAGTTTGTACGGGTCGGTATAATAATTTACTATCTTTCAAAAGCGTATTAACGGTGGGACTCTCCGAAATCTACGACTGAAGTAAATTAAATTGCGACTTACGAAACTATGAAGTTTCACGTGAGCATATTTCAAATAAGTTTTGAGACCAAAACGTTAGGTTTAAACCGCTTAAAATGACATAATCAGGACTTGCAGGAATTTGTTTGACTGCTAACTAATGGCGACAATTTTTTTATCGTATAAGGGCATTAAATGATGCGTGATCATTTAATGCCTTTCAATCGACCTGATCGTAAGTGGTCACTGCCGCCCGTGGACATCAGTCATCATTTCCAAGTACGATTTAATCGTGCCTAAGATTGACTATTGATGGGTAGCTACCCTGAGCTATTGAGTAAGAAGTTCACCTCTCTCTTTTCTTTTAAGTACATATATCCGGCAACCACGCCTCTCCAAACCGAAAGAATTGCATCACGATTATGAGGGTGGCAGTGGTACCTTACCGAACCGAACTAGACGAGTTCTACCACCTGGTCATTTATTTATTCTTCTTCATCGTTATCATCAAAACCAATTATTTTTACATTTCTGGCCACAGGGCTTGTTCCCAAGTTCATGTAAAAGTTTTTAAACGGTAAATATATGTAAGGCCTATCTGATAAAATAAACATACAGAAGAAGAAAGAAGAAAAGAATAATATTACGTAAACAAATTACGACACGTGCAAAAGTCTTGTCTTGTCTAGTATTTTGCTACTTTATCCCTTATCGCTTCTCCACTTACGATGATTACACTACTTATAAAATGAAATATGTTTGTTTGCCAACGGTCACTTATTTTCAAACTGCGTATTTAGTACATTTAATGTTACTACCTTATATTTATTTAACGAAGTAGGTAGGTGGACAATATTGTGCATGGACTTTAGCAAAAAGTCTCGTACAGGGTTGTTGTTGGGAAGTCGATTGTTATTTATAAAATAATATTATGTTTGTATTTATTGTATGTATTATTTTTGTATGCATTATGTTTGTATGTAATATGTTTGTATGAATACCTATTCGTGAAGAGATAATTGTTAAAGTGAGGAAGTGTAATGGAAATTAATCCTATTAACGTGTATTAGGAATATTAGGTACATGGATTTAATCATTCGTAAATATTACTCCTAATAGAAACGATATCCAGTCAAGTACTTAATTCTTACTAATATGATCTTTAAATTATTATCTAAATATATAAAAATGAATGTTTGTGTGTATGTCCTTTATAAAATCGTAAACTATGCATTTGATCGTGTGATGATCTTAAGCAAAGTTGTTGTGCATGAGCCTAGGAAGGTTTCTGAGTTGGTACGACCCAATTTTCGACAGTTCATTTTAGTTGATGGCGTAGCAATGTACGCAGGGTACAGCTAGTTGTGTTAATAAAGTATAATTTATTAAATTGAATACAGGATGTTAAAAGAAGAAAGAAGTAAATAAAGTGGCATCATTAAAATGTTATTTATTCTTGGTTCTGTTTGAATCGAGTCGAACAAAGAACACGAGAGACAAAGCTTGTTTATGTTGTTACCTTTAAATAACGCGTCATGAATTTATGTATTAGCAATGGGAGTTGTAACATCTCCGTTGTTTGGCGCCCGGGATGGTGCTGTCAGATTCAATTTGTCCGGAACAAAATATTGTCGCAAATACCGTTACGGGAATAGTTTTTGCCGTAAGGATTTTGACGGTATCGGAGATAGGTGTGTCGGGTATCGAGTAAATTCTACTATATCGGTACGTCTAACGTATTTTGTCCTATGACTATTTTTCACTGTGTCTCCTTTAAGGAAAGATATCAGAATTCAGTTTGGTTTATAATGTTTGTGAAGAAGGGTGATGTTGTTCGATTTTATTTCTGGTATTTGCATACGTGTTCGTATTAAAGTCACTGTTTCTATTTATACTGTCAACATCGTATAGTGAAAAAAAAATGATTTAAAAAGTAAACCCTATAAAAAAATAGACCCTGGGTCTAATTTCTAGGCGCAAACTTTTCCTTTTTTGTATAAGAAATTATTTCTTGCTTATTTTTAATCCACATTTGGCCACGTGATGGACAATGGACATGTCCCAAAGGGACTAATATCTTCTTTCTCCAGCACACGGAGTCCTTTTAAAGAGGTTTTGAATACGATCGAAGACCGCTTTCTAAAAGTACATATATCTTTCTACCACTAAAGAAGTGCACAGCAAGACCGACAACATATCTGATTCAAAATGTTGATTCAAGAACATTCTCATAGTACTCAAAATCCTTGTAGGTCTTTGGGGATCCCGGAATGGCCTAGATAGACCTGAGTAGGCACTCTTAGCATCCGTGATGAGAGCTGGTGTGTATAAATATTTCTTACATTGGCACATTATATACCGCTTGGGATGCTTATATTGGGCATAATTGAGACGTTGTTATATTTGTCTTAATTGAGATGTTATTTCATATTTTCACACAAACGAAACACAAAGAAAAAAGCTACTAAACAGTGTTTATAACACTAGATACAATGTACAATAGTCGGCTACGGTAACCAGGGCCTTCGGATTACGGGTACGGATACGGATCAAGACTTCGTTGGTATTAAAAGGATCAACGTTGACGGTTCCAGTTTCGCTTAAAACCGGTTAAAACCAGAGATGCACTGCATTGCATTTACTAGCATAGCACGTTTAGGTACTTTAACTAAGGCCCTAATCAGACAAACCTACATAAGTTACTTATTATTTGTGGCAGGTGGTACTCGTGTATTTTGACCGGGAAAACCACCAACTCCACCTTTATCCGTGAAGCAATTCTTGTGTTTCAGTTTAGAGAGACGTGGTTGCAGGCTATACTTACAAACGAGGCGAACATCTTAGTCCTCAAAGGTAGCAACGCATCTATGGTCAACCTCAGACGACAGAGCGATTCATTGATATTTCAAGATGATTTGTAATATCCATTTATATCGGTGCTCTAACCCACTGAGCTAACGAGTCGTCAGTCGTCGGATGAGCGTGCATACAGTACACCATCAGGTGTACTGTATGCACATTTGCCCCTTTTACACGAAAAAAAACCAAAATTTTGCTAAAAAGCCACTACTTCCTCGACTGTCTTGTTAAGTTGGCTTCTCCTGGTGTTGCAAATGTATCTAACGGTATTGAGTTTCCACCGAGTGGTATCTTATTGCATAGTTTATGATAAAAATGGTATCATATTTGAAGAAACAAACGAGCGTGCAGTTAGATGGATGAAAAATAACTGTTAATGATACCCTTAACATTCATTTTTCAAATGTTATATTATATAGCTAGTAAAAGTTAGCAAATTATGTGCTGTGCGACACTAGTCACTAATATTCTTACTCTTGTGGACTTAGATGATAATCTTTAGTATAAATGACCGGCAATGACATATTTTTGACCAAAACACAAATTGAAAATAAACAATTGCTATGGAGCGGAAATAAGGGTACCAACAGTAAATACCGCTCCGAACCAACTGATATTAATCTCTACTAAATTAAATATGTGTCAAGAAATTACAGTTTTCACTTTCCAAGTTTAGCCACTGAAAATCCAAACCGAATTGGTTAACGGTTTCTAAATTTAAGTCTGCACAGTTTTTTTGAGTATTCCAAGAAAACAGGTTAACCTTGTCCATGGGACGTATATTTTATGCAGTACCTACCGGCAGACTAAGTGACGTTAGCATCTTAGATCGTCGGATCCCAAACGAAGTTAGGCTCTGTGCACCTTACAAGTTGAAGTCGACTAAACTAAGTTATATTTATATGGAATAAGTTTAGGTTCCTGTAGGTTTTTTATTGATTTATTATATATAAAAATAAAAACTAGAATACAATTCATCTAATAATAATTGGTCACTGCCAGACATCTTACGAGATGGTGGCAATCAGGAGATTTGCCGTAACAGAAGTTGCTATACAGTGGCCTAACAACTGTTGCGTGATACAGGCTCGGCAGCATCAATACAGTTTTTATTCTTCAGAGACTTAATGAAGGGAAGTTTTTTTACTACATCCCAAAACTTCCCATTCTTAAGGCGGTTAAAAATCTCCACGAGCTACAATATATTCAAATTCAAATATGGTGAGTTCTTGGGAATTCAAAGTAGGAAACAGGTTAACCTCGTCCATAGGTATATTTATTCAGTTCCGAAAGACTAAGTGACGTTAGTATCTTAGATCGTCTAGCGTCCCAAACAAAGTTATGCTCCATGCACCTATATTGTTACATCAGTAGGTATAGTATAAGGTTGGATTGATTGGCATTTGCTTTATTTTTGATTATTTTTGATGACTGCTGAAACAGATATGATGATACGAGATCGATTTCATTGATTATTGATTTTTGTGGGTTTAAAGTGTCTATGACTCACTAAAAATAAATTTAATTTTAAATCAGTTTCTTTCGGGGTTTAAAGAATCCAGTACTCACTGCATATAAATTTAAATTTGTAGTAAGTCCTTGGGAATTTAAAGTAGGAAGCAGATTAACCTCGTCCATATGTATATTTATACAGTACCGAAAGGCCAAGCCACGTTAGGTTCAGTGGCGTTGCATGCCTTATGCATTTTGCAGGGGCTCTGTATCGAAATTTTTTGGGGGCCCAAATTTAGAATACGTTCGGGCTCCGCAACGGAATTTGTTGGGGAGCCCAAATTTAGGATATGTTCGATCTCCGCATCAAAATTTTATGGGGGACCCAAATTAAGAACACGTTCGGGGCCCCTGTATCTCCGGGGCCCCGTATCATTGATACGGCTGATACGGCGTTAGGTACGGCCCTTGTTAGGTTAGCATTTTAGATCGTCCATTGTCTCAAACGAAGTTATGCTCCATGCACCGTATATATTGAAGTCGACTAAACTAAGTTAGATCTGTATAATATAAAGTTGGGATGCTGACGTCTAATATTTATTATATTTTTATAAAAATGTTTTCTTTTTCTACAATATTTGAACATTGTAGGCGGCGATTCAATAATAAAATTGGAGCCAGAATTGAAAATGAAATTTTAAGGACATGTGAAGCACAAAAGAGCCAAGTGTACATTGAAAAATAAGAAAACTTTACTCGGTTTTGAGTCAAAAAAAACAAGATAGTATACTGCGTCCATGTGTACGAGAAAGCGGATTCTTGCTAGACTTATATTATTGAATATGTCTGGACCTTGTAATGACAGGTGGTCCAGTGGACTATGAGGAATTTTAATACTTTTTTCGAAGAATCGTCAAAAAACTATGTGAATTTATGGTATGTTACTTCGAAATTAAAACAATTCATAAATGGGACCCCGAGTCATCAAGTGAGTGCAACAAAGCTAAATTTCTCTTAACTGTGTCTTATAGTCTCATTAGCTTGTAATTTCCAATATCTTACATAGAAAAATAAATTGATGGCCTCAGGCTAACTGTGTAGTTTTTTGAAGGGCTCTAAAATGTATAATGGCTCCCTTAATATATTTTATTTCGCCGCTAAACCAACGACAATAATAAATCGCATGTGTCCAAACTAGAATTCTGGTTCTAAATAATTGAAACCGGTTTCTAAAATGTCTAAACTACCACTTATAACATCAATACCTTGTAATCTCCGATGTCGGACACAGAACAGGTGAGGACAGCTTCCCTGCCGAGCGCGACAGTAACGTTCTCGATGGGCCCCACGAAGTTGGGCTCGGCATCTCGGAGCGACACCGTGGGCCCCACCCGGCTGAGCGGCGAGGTGGTTTGGTACCGCATACTGCTTTTCACCACTGCAACAAGTTACAACAAGGTTTATAACTAAGTCACGGGTTATATTTTTTAGTATTATAATTGTTAATGAATATCGAGTAGTTGCTAACTTATGTTAGGAGTGAATCGATTCAATCCTTTAATCGAATCTAAGACTTACGCTCATTTCAACATATTTTAATCG
>DWNR01002678.1:0-12680 GCA_018250455.1 Polygonus leo
AAGGTTACCAAAACAGATATACAATGCGAATGTGGACGGATGTAAATACCGAGGGAGACCCAGACTGACATTTCATGGTCAAATTGATCGTGTGCTGTGTGGTGTCAAGTGTCTCCGAAATAGGCGTGTTTGTATGAGGAGAGTTATGAAAGTGAAAGAAGCTAGGCAAATATGTCAGAACCGTGTCACTCGATACTCTCTGCCTACCCCGTTAGGCATTTGGTGTGAAGTCGTGTGTTTGTTAAACACAAAACGTATTTAAACTAAATCAATTTGTATAGTTTAAATATTTTTTTGTTCATTTTTAAGTTCAATTTTCATTGCTCAAACGAATCCATTTTGATGCAATGTTCCAATCGTAATGTAGTTGCAATGCATTTCAATACAGCTCTAGTAGCTACAGAGTTCTAGATTACTCACTGGAATAATATAAACACATACACAATGGTCACCTGTTTGTTCTGGTCTCACTGCGCTCAGCTCGCTGTGTGACAACTTGTACAAATATACACTTGTACACTGTACAACTGTACACACTTGCACAAAATAAATCCACTGGGATTCTGTATAATACACCTAACAAACATTTCCAACATAATCATAATTTATTACTTAAATAACCAATGAACATTTTTGGATTAAGTTTACCATCGGTTATAAATTATTTCTTATTTTTACGTTATTTAGAAACAAATTTTACTTTACTATTAACAGTACATTTGTTTTCTGAGAACATTATTGATATTTCATGGTAAAAAATTCGATAAAACATATACCATTGAATATCAAAAACATGTTAAAACATGTGAAATATGTGAAAACCCTCCACCTCGTTAGATATCAAGACAGACTATAGATGAATACACAGTTGCACAAAATAAATCGACTGGGATTCTGTATAATTCACCAGACAAGCAATCCTAATATGACTATTATTTTCTAGTTAAATAACCAACGGACAATTTTGGGTTAAGTATATCATATATTATTTCTTATTTTTTACGTTATTTAGAAACAAAATTTATTTTATTGTTAACAGTACTTTTATTTCCTGAAAACTATTAATATTTAATGATATAAATTTTCGATAAAGCTTATACCATAAAATATGTATCATTAAAAAATATGTAAAACATGTGAAATATGTGAAAGCCCTCCACCTCTTTAGATATCAAGACAGACTAAAGATAGATAGATGAATACAATTTAATTTGTTAACTTTATTCATTATGTCTTGCCCTAAATAAATCGAATTGTTCAAGTTTTCAATTTCATTTAGCATTGCTCAAACGAATCCGCAATTTTCCAAGCGTAATGTAGTTGCAATGCATTTCAATACAGCTCTAGTAGCTACAGAGTTCTAGATTACTCACTGGAATAATATTAACACGTACACAATGGTCACCTGTTTGTTCTGGTCTCACTGCGCTCAGCTCGCTGTGTAACGACTTGTACAAATATACACTTGTACACTGAACAACTGTACACACTTGCACAAAACAAATCCACCGGGATTCTGTATAATTCACCTAAATATTGCTAACAAGTATAATTCTTTGTTTTAATAAAATTACAAATATGCAATTTTATTATAATTATTTATCTGAATATCATGTTACTTCAGTAATGTCATTTTGTTAGGGCTATTTAAATATTTTATACATTTTTCACATATTGTACACTATTGAACAAATTAAATCTAAACTAATAAATAATTTTAACCGACATCAAAAAAGAGAGGAGGTTCTCAATTCGTGGCGAATTCGTATATATATATTTTTATGTATGACCACACATAACTTTTTAGTTACAGAGTAGTCCGATTTTGATAATCCTTTTTTGTTAGGTCTTGTTCCAAAGGTGGTCCCATTTTTTTTTCAGAATTATTTGACCTTCAACTACGAAGATATATCATAGAATTCCTCAACCAGCAATGGGTAACATGCGAACTTTCCCGCATGACTTCGTTATTCATGAACCGATTTTGATAATTCTTTTTACTGTGGATTCTGTAGTGTCGTTGAAATCGGTTCTATTTTGGTCACCATCTTAAGAATAGGTTAATTGTTATTAAATGGTGACATTGTAAATGTCCAATTTCAACTGCTTTTATAGCAACAGGTAAGCTGTTATTTATTTATTTTTATTTATAGCGGGTACTTTAACTGAAGTTAAATTGAATTAACTACACTGTTTGTCATGTAAACAGATTTACATGTTAATTTCGAATTTATTTGAAACATTTGTATACATGTCATTTGAACGTTTACAAAACGTTTATTTGATAGGGAATCCATTTATTTTTACAAAAGCTTATATTTTTTCAATAAATGCCAAAAATTTACTTTCTAGTTTGATTCGATGCCAAATCGTGCTATCCTTAAGGGTAAATATAATAAGTACCTATTATTTCTCAGTGAATAGTCTGTTTCATATAACGTACAATAAAAACAATTTTGTTTCATTACATAATTATGTTTATTTTACTATGTAACATTTCACCACAACTTTAGCTGCTGTTCAATCCCAAATAGTTCCAATAGTTCAATCCTATCCAAAACGTTTAAACATTTATTTTGTTCTTGAAATAATGATTCTCTCCAAAAATATTTCGAGATTACATCGCTGGAAAAAGGAACATCTTTGTAAACAGACAAAATACTATAAAGGATACTTTTGAATACGATAAGTACCTAACGCTTTTATCTAATTATTATTTTGTGAGAAGAGAAACTTTAGAAAAACTATTATGGGAATTAGTAACTATTACGAATTGTTTTTTCTTTTGGATAGATAAATAGAAAGTTTTACTAAAGTCATCCCATAACAGGTGCCTGCCTGTACTGCCAGGTGGTAGAACTCATGTAGTTTACCGCGGGGGATGCCGGCTATACTTAAACGCGAGGCGAACATCTTAGTCCTTAGGGGTCGCAACGCATCTGTGATCAAACTTAGGTATGACCCAATCGTACTAAGGATGATTAATGATGTCCATGGGCAGCAGAGACCACTTACCATCAGTTGGACTGCATGCTCGTTTGCTACCTTTACACAATAAAGAAAAATACAATTGGTGCGTTTTGACACTTGACAACACTGGCTAATTAAACAAACAAACTTTAATCATAGAGTTATACCAAAACATCGTTTCAAGTTATGAAAGTTTGTAATTATGTTCTAGACAATTTCAACATTTACTAAAGTTAGTTCAAATTTTTATTATAAAATAAAATTTTGTAGCCAAATGAATAATTTCACAAAATGACAACCACTTGTTTTCTAAAAATAATCTAACAATGACCAAAATTTAAAAAAATATTCTTCTATATCTTGAATTGAAGTATCTACTATGTATAATACCATCTACCTATACTAATTTATACTTACTGAATAACGAAACATCTTCACCAGCACCGATGGCTACCGTCCGCGGTGGTACACACAACTCCAATCTGAAACTCGTTAGCTCGGAAGATGACGGCATATCAGCACGAGATGGCGTCACTCGCAATTTACCAGCGACCAACCGTCCGATTTTTAATAAAGCCTGAAAATGTTTATTAAAGTATTTCTTAAACTTACGCAGATATAAGTAGCCATTAACATCACATTAATAATGCCTAAAAATATTTAGCCATTAACACCACATGCTAAATTTAGACGCATGTGATTCAAACACACAGTCTTTAAAATAAATATAGCAATATAACACCCTAATTTCAATATATTTTATGAAATTGGGTCCCCATAAATTAAAACGGCACAAAACTGCGATACAATTGGTCACAACACTTGATCCACTATTTTTGTTACCGATTTCGATACATTGCAAATACATACATACATACATCCACAAAATTATACATACATACGAGTGAAGCTAATAAAAACATCTTAATTATTCACGTTACGAAAATTACAAAACATGAATATCAATCATATTCCATTGTGTCATTTACAGTAATTTTAATTATTTTGATTCAATGTTTTAATATACATTTTGATTGTAATAATCGACCAAGTTCGAGTTGGACTTGCAAACAAAAGGTTCCATGGTAATTAAATATGGCATTGTACTAATACTGGGGTTTAGTCTGTCTAAATTTAACATCATTACAGTCTCATACGATTACTGTCTCACTACGCTGGCGGAGTGCTAATTGGTAGATTTCACATAAACATATTTTTATAATATCTTTCGTGATGTTTTCTTTCATCGAAAAGAAAGTGATCATTTTTATTAAATACAAACATAATTTGAAAAATTGATAATGGGGGGAAGCAAGCCTAGCACCATCGCGTGAAAGGGTGGATTCTTGACCATCAGCTCCTCCACCTTCATAATGCTGTTTATGGCAGTATGCCATAATAAATAATGCTCATAGAAATAGGTTTTATCGTATTTCCAGAGACTCCTGTGACACAGCCTGACTGAAAACGCAATCCTAGCAATAAGGTCACTTCGGCACTTTTTGACCACGGAATCTATATTAACTATACCATTTCATACAACCACTAGCCATTTATTTTCTGGATCATAACTTTTAAGAGACATACACGAATAATGATTATTGCCTTCGCAATTACAAAAATATAATATCTGGATTGATGTTCATTTTTATCAAAATATGATAAAAAAAATTTAAACAGACTAATTACTGTATATTTAACAACTTACGTATTTTGTAGGCATAACTATGATATTTGCGTGTAGACGGTGTCATATGAAAAATTTTATATGACACCGCAAAAATGTTAAAAAACTAAGCCTATATTACCTACTGTTTAAAATACTAACTGATTTTGTTGGTATAGGCAAGGCGGAACGAGCGTACACAGAAGGACATGCTAAAATAATTCCTAGAGGAGCATACATTTTCAATACTTGAAACGGTGTCGCTACCGTTGCCATTTCTGAAATTTTATTAAAAGTCAATAAAGAATATTATCAGTACTTTGATAAAGGCGAAGAAAATTCTATTTCATAATGAAACGTACCAGGATAAAGTCTTGTAGAATACCTATCTGAACTTGAGAATATAGATTTGATACTATTATAATAGTCTTCTAATAGTTCCCAAACCCTCAATATTGGACCGTCTTTTCTTCCCTCTACATAAAGTACGACAACGTTACCAGTATCTAGTGCAAATCCTGTTATAAAGTCATCTATATCATCTTTAGTTCTTAGAAGCTCTTCATTAATCATTATAATCTGATTCAGTATTGATTTAATGGAGTCAGAATCATATACAAAGCAGTATAATCGAGAAAAGCTATTCAACAGCTTTTTCGGCTTACAACCGACTAATCCCAAGGATACCTCTAATGTCATTTGAGCTTGTAGAATCACAGCCGGTTGAATAACTATGTGAGGATTTATCGACATTCTTATAGTATTTATATCATTAGTACAGGCTCCATCACGATCTAATCTGGCCGTTGATAATCTCGGAGGGTATAAAGGAAATTCGCCTTTCACAAGTCCGTTAATTTCTTTAGCCAAAGATCGTGCATTAATTTTTGTGACCGCCAGAAGAACGTCCTGAGTCTCTGTGATTGATTGCTTTGGTGTAGCCGCACCAAAATTGCGATCAACTTGTTCATATCCAAAGGGACTCGGATTACAGTTGATAAGTTTTTGTGATCTTTTTCCCCGCAACTAAGAAAACAATAATAATTAGAGTTCTCGTGTTATATGTTTCATTTTTAAATTCCTGTTTTGTTGAAATTAGTACTTTTGTATATTTTTTACAGTTTACAAGTAAACTACTAACTAATATAATAATACAATTATAATCAACTTTAATTACTTAGAATTTATTTTATTAATATAATTAATTTGATTTGTTTATAGCACAACATTACACCTATATTTATAATGACAGTGTATAATTTTACCTGAATTTCAAAAGGATTGTCTAAAAATGTAGATGTTACATAAGATGCCAATGAATAGTGGAGAGGTATTGCATGATGGTCATTTAGTGTATAATTTTTTTTAGATTTTATACTTTGAGGTTGAGACTCATGTTCCTCTTCTCCAAGTGTCCAACGCGTATATATTTGTGATAGTCTGAGTAAAATTAACATAATGTGTTAGGAATAAAATATATAATTAATATTTTTTACAATTAATTAAAATTTGAATTGAAATAAATAAGGTTTCAGTTTTAGAATCCATTTACAATATCATTTTTTATCGTATAAAAGTAGCAAACAAGCATGCTCTCCACCTGATGGCAATTCATATCTGGCATTGTAAATGGTCCTTGGATATTATTTTCTGTTGCATTATAAAAACGTACATTAGACACCACAAAAACCTTGTTTAGTCCGATATTTACCTTATTTGATTCAATACTTACCTTGCTTTTTTTAAATCATCCACAGGCACTTCAAAAACATTCTCCACGTTCACAAACATCACAGGTAGATCATCTTGAGCCGGTAAATTGCTGCTGCTTATAAGAGCTATTATTTCACCAATTTCTGCTGGCCGATCACCTACTGTTTCAAATGTAATTATTCTTCCAGCACCTGGAATTTTTTTTTCTTAGATTTTTCATTATTAATTTTTTTATATTGGTTACAATTCCTTTCTTGTGTATTTATTAGAACTTCCATACCAACAAATTATAACCTAAATTACACTAGTATACCAAATTTATCACAAACCAATAAACATGAGGGATATTGACATAGAGAAAGGGACTAAATTCCTTTTTTAGAAAATGTGGTAAATATTTTTAAACAATATATAAATCACGCTACGCTCTGGCACTACTTATCTTACAGCTCCATCAGCAGGTCATTCTGACAGAACCACGAAGAGATAATCAATTTTACAAACCTTGAGTTGATACGGTAAAGGAATAGTAGCTTAAATTCAATTCGTCTCATTCAGTACAGCGCAGTTTCAGTGACCCTAGGTAGACTTCTAACAACATTACTCGTTGCGAAGCATTTAACGAGTTCCAATTTAGTTAGACTACGTTTACTATGGAGTTGTCAGTAGTGAAATTAAATAAAAACTGTATAAAGACCACTTCGATAATAGAAATACCTAAATAATTTACATATAAATAACATGTATTTACGTTATACTAAAAATAAGAGCCATACTCATTTTGGGCTTTTGCTCTAAAAGTGGCATTGTCTATATGATCGGTTTTAGAAATATTTTCTTCTATTTCAGATTAGTCATTAGTGGCTCTTTAGAAAACTGTAACATGTCAAACATAATTTAGTGGTAAATACCCGCCAATATTGAGTCTCCTGAAAGTTTTATTTCAAATTTAACTTTTGGCGCTTCAACTATTTTCTTCTTTTCCTTTTCTTTAGAGACCTTAGATTCTCTTCTGTCTTTTAGTCTTGGTTGTTCTAGTTCTGTTAAAGACTCTTCAGCTTCTACAGGTAAATTACGATTAAAAGTTGCCTCTCTTACATAATACAAAACAGCATCCTGATGCCGAACATCTGCACAAAGCAATGGAGCACTTAAAGTGATTAAATAAAACTTGTGAGATTAAATCTACACGTTTCAATTATTGTCAATTATACTTCATGGTACTTGTAAAAATATATTATTATCGTTTAAAGGTAGCAAATGAGTATGCAGCAGTAAGTGGTCACTGCCGGCGATGGACATTTATAAGCATCCCCGTGTAAGATTGAACTGTACTTGAGATTGTCCGCATATACTTTGATACCCTTAAGGACTAAGATGTTTGCCTCATGTGTAAATATAAGCCGGCGACGCCACGCCTCATCAAACTGATACACAAAATTGCTTCATGCATGATTATGAGGGTGGCTTCTGGTCGTACTACAGTGTAGAACTAACCTGGAAATTACTAATAATTTGATTTTTATAGCTTGCGTTATTTCTACACTTAACTAGCTGCACGGAGAATTACAGAATAATAATTATCTACTATATGTCCTTTTCTGAACGTTTAATAATATGTGCACTTATTATAATTAAAAGTTGTGTTTGATGCATAAAAGCATTACAAATAAAGTACTCGTATTATTCGCATTTATAATATTCTACAGTTGATTCAGCAGTACCTTTTACCCTATATGGAATGTCAAAAGCACCATCCAAGTACGAAGCTGGTATAAACTCCTCCACAGCATTCCATATTATGCCTTGAATACTTGACTGAAGAGGCTCTTCTTGTTCTACAACTGCAGCAAAATACCGTTGTTCTCCAAAGGCCAGACGAGGAAGAAATGCCTCTACGTTCTTGTCATTCTTTGCACTATAAATGTAAGTATGGTTGTCAATTGAAATGACATCTACGCTAAATGGAATCATTAAGCAGATATGGAATGAGTCACATACGTATGATACAATATGACAAAAACAACCAAGGCTTTCTGTATCCAAATTATGGTAACGAAGCCCAATAACTAAGACTCATAATCCTCCGTGAAGCAATTCTATTTTCGGTTTGAAGAGGCGTGGTTGCCGGCTATACTTTTGCACGAGGCGAACCTCTTAGTCCTCAGGAGTAGCAACGCATCTGTGATCAAGCTTACGTATGATTTACTTATAACTTGGGAAGATTACTGATGTCCATGGGCGACAGTGACCACTTACCATCACATAGACTGCATGCCCGTTTGATACCTTTATACGAAAAAAAATGTACTTTTAAATAAGGTGCCTTGGGTTTAATCTTTTTATATTTTTTGTAATACCCAGTTTATAAGACAAAATCCATCTTAAATAGATAGATAAATAACTCTTTATTGTACACCAAAATTAAAAAAGTGGATTTACATGAAATAGTGAGAACAGTATACAAAAGGTGGTCTTATTGCTGCAATAGCAATTTCATCTTAATACCTAGTATCCATTTTAAAGCTCTTACTTAGCACTTATGGCTCCAAGCCCAGCCGTAGGTATAATAGTAGCGACATGGTTTCTCAGATCAACTACTCTCACAGGAAATAAGTTGCATATAGAAAACGCGAGCCAACGCCGCTCCAGAAACTGCCATGTTCGTACCCATCCAGACTGAGTTCCGCACCAAATCTATGAGAAAAATAAAAATATGGTACCAGAAAATTAGTTACTTACTTTAACTTTATAATTATAACATAAAAACATTTTTTGTAATAGAAGACATCGTACTATGCATTTTCTTAGAACCTACTCCATTTTTAGTTTTAACAAAAACTCATCTATTTTTGTGAAACTCATTAGCTTTTCACAATTCGTAGTTGTGATTGTGATAGTCTAACGATTCTCCCGATTCCAATCTATTCTAGATTGGACCAAATCCCAGTTTAGGTACAATTTTAGTTTTGTAAAATAATGATTATTCCAATTCCAGTTAAGCATGTATATAGTTCAACTAGGTCGGTACCACCGCAGATGCTGATTTATATTTTTTTTTGAGGATTTTTGCCATCGACCTTATATGTGATTACCCTCATCAGCTTTGTGCAAATCTGAATAACACAAGACGTGATCCTGTCATTCATATCAAACACATACATTTTCAGAGCCTTTTTTGGGTATTTATAGAATCGCCACCATACGCTACTAAAAAGATGAATGTGTTAATTTCGAATTTAAAATATCTATTAATAAATCATAAGCTTATGACGACCTAAAAACAACCTTGTATAGTTATTGAATAGAAAATGTTATGGTTTTCTGGTCTATTAACATAAAATTACATATTATTATAATTAATAAAATAAAATTACATACTATTACACCAGGTGGTAGCACGAACGTAGTGCGCGTAGCATCAGGTGATAGAACCATGGAGATACCACTGCCACCCTTAATCCTCGGTGAATTCCTGCGTTTCGGTTTGGAGTGGCGTGGGTATCGGCTATACTTACAAACGCAACGAGACGAGCATCATAGTCACAGTCCTTAGAGGTAGTAACGCATCTGGTAGTCAGCCACAGGTGCAACTCAGTCGTACTTGGGGATGATTGCTAATGTCCATGGGCGGCGGTGATCACTTGCCATCAGGTAGACTGCTCGTATGATACTTTTAAACGACATTTAAAAAGAGAAATAAATTAATTTCAGGGCTATTTAGAATTCAGGACACACAGAACCTACAAATAACAATACAAATAATATGAATTTATAACAAGATTTAACCCCATGAACTTTAGACGTAACGGTAATACCATATTCATAAGTGCTCATGGCAACGTTTTAGCACTTAAACGTTTTGTTTTGCTTCTCATATGTCGGAAATGTTCAAAGATATACATTATACAGATATCTTTGTACATTTCTGTATATGTGTAAGTTACTGAGCTTCTTCTAAATGGTAAAGGGTATATAAAATGTTTATATCAATAAAATTGATATTTTATTTGTGCTTGTTTAAGTGGGTCTTCGGACGGTTTATGAAAAATTTAAAATACTCGCTGACATGGAAACGGTTGTTTTGTAATATAAAACTTAAAATCGCGATTAAAAATGAGGGTTGGAATAGGAAGGTGTAAATTTAGGGTAATAAGTATTTTGATGCGAAATCTTAAAGTCAAAAGATTTTTAAAAAATCTGTGTAGGGCCATCCTTATCGCCTAGAGGCATAAAAATAGCCTACGACCTATTCTCAGACCTACCAAATATACACAAAAAATATCATAAACATCGATCATGTCTTTTCGAAGGAGTTTAACAACAAACACCGTGACATGAGATTTTTGTATCTGTTTAAATTCATAAACTCAATTATCTTATAACTATTTCAAAAAAGTTCATCTAACCTTAGCGACGTGAGGCCAAATCAAAACATCCAGATCGTATACACGGCCTGGATAGAGTTGATACTGTATTTTCAGACCTTGTAAACAGGGCCCTAGGTCTAACCAGCCTTCTTTGCAATCATGCCACACATCAATCCCAAGGATCTCTATAGCAAAGGTTAATTTGAAAGAACTCTTGCAAAAGTCAGATAAATCTTCGGTTGCTTTACTTGCAGGCGCTTTGGCCATGTTGAAAGCCCTGACATCTTATTTCATTTCGCTTACAATCATCAAATACTGTCAATGACATTTATCTTTGACAATTCCCGCCACAGAATTTGAATATTTCGTAGTCTATAGTTACCTTATTTCTTTTTATTTATTGCTGGCTGTAAGTTTTTATTAATCATGTTGAATGGTGAAAAAATGTTAAATAGGGCTCATAGCATGTTGAATGATAAAAAAAACGTTAAATAGGGTAGATGATGCAAACAATAATATTGGTTGTGATTATTATTTTTATTTTTTCTTTAATTGATATAAAGTTTATAATAAAATGATACATGTTTTTTAATGATCGGGCTTTAGAATGTGATGATATTATAATGGAAATAAAGAGTTGTACTACAGAAGTCGGATGTTAATCATATAACGTTGATTACACCAATATAACATGTATTTTAAAAATATTAATTTGTTACAATCGTGACGATTAAGATAAGTGTCGTGTTAGTCATAATAACGTACAAAAAATATTTTCGTCTCAAATGTTTTATATATTGTTTGTAACAAAAAGTGTAAGAGTACATGCGGGTTAGTGATACTAAGAGTACTAGTGTTCAGTCCCGTCCCAGTTGTTTGATGAACATTCAATTGGCTGGGGAAAGAATGCGGGACCTCGAGCAAATATTGTTCAGAACTTTAACGGTTCAACTATATATGTATGTAGAAGATAAAGAAGTAGCAAACTACGCGTACGGCTCCTGTTCTATGACTATTCAGCTCACTGTAGAAGAATATAAATATTTTAGAGATTACGGTAGAGAAGATTCTTTTTGTCCGAGCATTCATCAAGATTACGATGACAGTCTGACATTAAGTGCCAAGTGGTAGAATGGGATAGGTAAAACCACCTGCCTTCGACCTTAAATGTGTAATTGACTTAGAAATACACCGAAACAAGAATTACGAAATTACTCCCACGAAAGTTAAATAGTATAAGCTAATGCAAATTTATTCGTGCGATTAGTAATAGACAGCTTTTTTATCGTATAAAGATAGCAAACGAGCATGTAGTCCACCTGATTTTAATGGTCACATTAGTAATCATCCCCGAGTACGATTGAATAATACTTGACCACAGATGCGCTGCTGCAAATTTTCGCCTCTTGTGTAAGTATAACCGGCAACCACGCATTTCCCCACTGAAACACAATAAATTGCTTCACGGATTATGAGTGTTGTAGTGGTACCTCCCACCTACTTTCTACTTTCTAACACCTGGTGAATAGCGAACATTAGTGCTATTTAAAACTGGTCACTATTTAACATTATTAAATAGCTAACCACTATAATACAAACTATTGTTATATCCTCGCCCTATTCTAGTGAAGCATCTTATGATAAGTGGAAGCTGCAATTTATGGGCATCTGGCCAAGCTGAAGGAGACTTAGATTTAGATACATTGGCTCGTGTGTTGTTAATTGCAGGGCCTTTAATATCTTCCACGTCACGGTACAAAAGCGAATATTATATATAACTAGCTGACCCAGCAAACGTTGTTCTGCCATAGAAAAAATATGTAAAAAAATGGGGGTTGATGCTAGAAGGTTGAAAATTTAGGGTCGTATGTATTTTCTAATGCTGCATTATAAAAAAATAAAAAAAATAAAATTTGTCCAAAAAATAAAAAATAAATGTTAGGGGTGGACAACCCTTATCA
>DWNR01002679.1:0-12679 GCA_018250455.1 Polygonus leo
GAGCTACCGTTGTGGCATCAAAACATGCCATCGCTGCTACCGGTACCACTTCTATGTGCGCCAGAGAGAAGCCTGCCTCAGCTACATTTGACGGCACGCCAGCCCCACGGGCTTGTTGGCAATGTTGCACCACTCCTTTGAGGAGCTTCAGTATTCTAAGTCAGTGTACCTTATTACTTTAGGATTGATCTCCTCTTCCTATGTTTTTATCCAGTGACTGTTTTGTGTATATTCTTGTAAATATTTTGCTACGAATGAATGTATTTATAACTGTAATAAATTCTTACTATAAGTGTATAATAAAAGTGCATTCAAATGTCTTATCTATTTATTGTATACCCTAATTAACTATATGATTGACTAAGTCTACAAGCTAGTGGCATCCTGGGAAGGGCTCATGACGATTTTTCCTGAGGACAAACTGAATCTTTCTTTCCATGTCTTCATTATAGATGGCTTTACATTTCTCGTGGTTTATACGCCTCCTAGTCTGTAATTGAAGCAATTGAAGTCAAATAAACAAAGACTACATATTTATTATAAATTTGGTTGAAAAATGGATAATATTTTGATAATGAAGGACGGGGAGGTCCTTCATATTATCAAAATATTATCCATTTTTTATCCATTCATTACAATTTTCACTTACAGCAGACAAGACAATATACTCCTGAATATAATAAACAAAATATTAAATTAAATAAAGACCTGAAAGGGTTTTTCATAATATCTGGTGAGTCGGTACTGTTCGAGGATGCCCTCCTTGCCGAGGATGCGGTTGACGATGCGGCACGCGTCCTCCACGTTGTTGTCCTTCACGAACACGGTGCGCGCGATGAACGACGGGTGCCGGTTGCTCAGCAGCCTCAGCGTTACAAACATTTTAGTAAATTATTCTTGTATCGACTCCTCCAGTTTACAGGTTATTTTTTGACATAAGCATACTTGACAATTGACAGTTCGTAAACAGCTATTATACGGTCACCATGACGTATCGTGAATTCTAGCAATTTAAGCCACGAATTCGAAGGATGAAGAAAACTATAAAATACGATTGGAGTGTACTTCACAAACAGGTATTTTTAACTGTTGTTGAAATATTTCAAGATGACATTTTAAATATCATTTTCCACATTGATTCTGTTACAAGAATTGCACTTTGATTGTTTTTTTAGATATTTACAAAGTTCATATTATCAATATTAATTATGGCAAACGATTCTGATGTGAAATCATTGATGACCATATCGTCGAGGTCAGAAGCTAGTTCAGCACCTTTATCTCGAATAAAATGGCGAAACGTGCCCCTCCATGAACGCTTATCTCTATCGGACATGGTGAAGATCAAAGAAGCATTTCAAGAGGCATACAGGAATAAATTTCTACCTAATGAATTCAGGGACTTACTGCGAACTTTGCTGAATGTGGAATATGATGACGAAGAATTCAAGATATTATTTTTAAAGGTTACAGTTGCATACATAATAATATTTGCTACATAGTAAATCACTCTTAATTTATAGCATACCTAACTTAAATTAATCTAATTTATTTCCATATACACTCAAAGATTAATACAAATCGTAACGGTGAAATCGAATGGGATGAGCTGGTGTCACACCTCCTTCTGGGATACTTCGGTAATGACCCGGAGAATCAGCGCGAATCGCTGCAACCACCTATCATGGGTTTGCCTAGAGTCATGCGCTCTATGCACCGGCATCCAATATCGAGGATTTGTTTTTGTCCAGACGTCTCCAAGGTTGTATTTTAACATATCCTTAAATAAGCAATAAATATACATAAAATAGATTATGATGGTAGCTAACGAGCCTGCAGTCCGTCTTATAATAAGTGATCACTGCTTCCAATGCATAATCAAGCCCAATTACGATTGAACCATGCCTGACGTTGACTACAAAGTTGTTACTACTCGAGAACCAAGACGTTTGCCTAATGTGTAAGTACATCCAACAACAACGTTAATCAAAAATCAAAAGAAGAATCTCTTCATGCAGGAATTATGTAGGTGGTGGTGTACACCAGTCGAACTAAATGCTTCTTACCACCTGATAAATAATTTTGAATTTCACTCCATGTTGATGTGTTATTTTTAACATATACAGTTTACCTTTATCAAGGAGTCTACAGCGGGCCACATAGTTCTAGTTCTGTTAATAGAATCTGACGCTTGTTATGTAATGAGAATTTATTTTAATTTCGTGTCCGTAAGGATCGAACCACAGACCCAATGCAAGGAGCGTACATAACCGCAAGCCGAGACGGAATGATTAACTGGTGGAGCCTTGATATGGTTCTTTTACGAACTGCGTTTTCTTCCAGTCGTAAGTACTTCATCTCTATTTATCGTCTCCTAAACATAATCATTAGACTTCTGACATATTTTTATCTTTCAAGATTCACGACTGAACAGTAGCAACTCTCATTAGTGAAAGATCCCGATTAGTCTTATACATCTGCATAATATATGCCAATATAAACACATAAATTACATTACGTAATGCGTAATGTACTTTATGATATCCCAACATATGTACATACAAATGATTAGGTTTTCTCCTCTCTATCTAATCACTTGAACGTACGTGAGTATGATGAAGAAAATGGTTTATTTTAGCACATCTAAAAGTCCGCACAACTTGGGTGACCGACATGGTGTGCATGCCTGATGTAAACATCGTAGTGACGAGCTCAACGGAGCGCGATCTACGGTTTTACGACTGTACCGCCAAGACGTTTACTCTCAAAATTGTTATCACCAGCTGGGAGTACATGGTGAGTATCCCTGTGGTTCCAGTGAAGTTTTCCGGGAATCAGTACCGACTTTACTATAAGGGCACACGGGGCTCTGACCTCACAGGAGGAGATACATTCGCACAAAAAAACTCTTTTCTCTCTTCTCTATTTTTCGATATTCACAAAAAATACCGTCTACTTCTCTGAATATATATGTTGCACGACCTCCAGTTTATATTTTTTATGTATTTCAAGAATATACCTAAATTATTATGTTAGACTGTTAATTATTGCACCTATTTTAAGGAATGCCTCCATTAACGATTATATTTTTAGTGTTTGTAAAACAGAAGTCAATTTTGTATTAAAAGCCATTAAAAGAAAAACATTTGTAGATATGCGCGATGTACTATCACTTCCACAAAGACGAGAATGAGAACTGTATCCTGGTGTGTGGCGACGTGGGCGGGTACGTGCGGGTGCTGCTGTTCTCGCCCATCAAGCGCGGGCCCTTCCGCAACCAGCCCGGCCGCGCGCTCACGCAGCTGCGCCATGTGGACCTGCAGAGACGGGTGAGGACATCCACAAGCATATTTTATAAGTAATTAATTAACAAAGCATACACACACATCTTCACGCCAAATCCCTAACTGGGTAGACAGAGAGTACCTATCAAGTAATAAAAAGCAAAGCAATGCATATTAAACCATGCGTATTTTGGAGATATGCGTATAAGTTAATATATACAGTTTATATACTTAATATCTAATAGAATAGGATTGAATACAAAACAACATAGAATAGTCTGCAAAACAATTTAAAAATTTTAAAGAGTCCGTTACTCTAAAATAAGGTTCAGCTTCCAAACTTCTAGCTCAAGTACCTCTGATTTTTCGAAATGTAGGTACCTATCATGACGAAAGTAAGCCCCTGCGCATAGTTGCAAAGAAGGCTTACATAGGTACTAAATGTTGAGGAAATGATAAATACCACCTACCACACCTAAGTCACCAGATTGTTCCTCAATGTCTTTGCTTAAACGCTATAAGTTGCCATTGCTCCAGCCGCACCTTCTGCCGGAGCTGCGGCTGGTGGAGGGCGCGCGCGCGCACGGCGAGTGGGTGCGGCAGGTGTCGTTCTACGCGTCGCTGCACTGCGTCGTGTCGTGCGCCACGTGCCCCGACTCGCTGCTCATGTGCGACCTGGCTGGCTCTAAAACGCACAATATGTTTCATGTTGATAAGGTTTGTTTTATTACTATTGTTTTTCTTCTTATGGTGTACAAATAGTGAACGTGCAGGCGACTTGGCGTTTGGTGAGCGTTATCATTAACATTCCTTCGACTCCACCGATGCGAATGTTGGAATATTGGAGAATCTTTCATACTAGTATGTGTGAAACTAGTAGCATACCAGTCTAAGTGTTTACGTACATAAATTACATTGATTGGTTGATAATTAAACATTTCTATTCCTATAAAATGGTAACACTTGGGTCGACTAAGAGATGCCTTGCTAACAAATAATGTTTCTGTAATTAAATGCTAGAAGTCCTCCAGAGTGCAAATACATCGTCCTTTTTACTTAAATATCCATATGTGTAAATTATATCGCAACAAATTTCAACCATTGCTATTGGAACGCAGGAACATAATGATACAATTTTCAGGGTATCCAATGCTTCGCGTTTGACGAAGAAGCCCACACACTGGTGACGGGCGGACCAGACTGCACAGTGCGCGTGTGGAACCCGTTCGTGCCGGCTAAGGCCAGCGCAGTGTTTCACGGCCACCACGCGGGCATCACCGCCGTCGTGCTGCAAAACGGCGGTCAGACCGTCTACTCGCTATCCAGGGACAGGGTCATCAAGGTTTGGGATGTGCAAGGACAGAACTGCGTACAGGTTATTCAATTTTGCTAATAATTTTGTAAAATGTAGCTTTTATATATCACCTCTAGGACGTTAGGTACTAACTGAAAAAATAGGTTATAAATACACTATTGAGTTAACACTCTAATAAAAGACAATGAAAACCTGTAGCTTTCGTCATTTTCTTTTTATTTTTGAAGACATACATCGACGTACCACCGCAAGTGGGCGAGCGGACGCCCATATCAGCGGTGTACAACCCAGCGACTCGGGAGCTGATCCTGGCCGCCATCAAGATCGTGGTGCTGGTGCTGGACGAGCAGCTCAACCCGCAGCACACGGACGGCTTCACGCACTCGCGCGCCATCGCCAAGGTGCTCTACAACCCGCTGTTCAAGGTCGTCATCACTTGCGGCATGGACAGTATCATTATCAATTGGGATCCGATGACGGGTTCGTTGAAGCATATTAAATTGCTTCTATTAATGCTTTATATTATAGGCATCGAATTGTAATTGGTGGTTTTCTATTGGTCCTTTTAGGGAAACGTAATATGATGGTCCGTGACGCTCACACAAGACTGCTCCACGGAGAGCTCATTCCCGTGGAGATCACAGCGGCATGCTTCGATCCTGGCAACCAGCTCTTGCTCACGGGTGCTCGAAATGGGACTTTGAAGGTATTATATGTTCACATAAATTATAAACAATGACAATTAAATAATTAAAAATGGTTATAATAATTTATTAATAACAAATTTATATGAATTACCCAGGTATGGAATTTTAACACGGGATTGTGTCTGAGGTGCATGTCAATCGAGCACATGTGTGAAGTGACAAGTTGTTTTTGGGTGGAAGGCAGGTTCGTTTATACTCTTATGAAAATTTCCTTTACTTAGAATCTGGGTAAGTCTCAAAAGAGAAGAAGTTGTGCTTGTGAACATTTTTATAGAACCTTTCATATTATCATGACCTTACCATATCGTCCCACCATAAAACAGCAGATTTACAGAAAGGCAAAAATTGTGTCAGTTCCGTGGTGCAGAGAGGCACCGCAGAACGTCCAGGATAGGCATCTTTGTATGAGATACATGAAGTAAATGATGCACAAAAGCATACATACAAGCTGGACGTGTGCAGGATAATGGCGGTGGGCTGGAACCGCCACGTGACGGAGTTCGAGGAGGGCGGGCCGGGCGGCGGCGGCGCGGCGGCGCGCGGCAAGGCGTGGGAGACGCGCCACACCGACGACGTGCTGGCCGCCGCCTCGCGCGCGCCGCTCACGCTCGCCACCGCCACATACAACTCCGAGCTCATCCTGTGGAAGCTGGAGACGGGGCAGCCCTACAGGTTACCTCATTCATCCACCTATAACGATACCACTTCAACGTTTTAACTGTGTAGTGACTATTACATCTGGAAACGCGCCTGTTTATGATCAATTTAATCGAAGAGTAGTCTAGAAGTGGTTAACGAGAATTTTACCTTCTCCAAATTTTTAGTGTGGGTGCACCACAGATGCAGTTCCCAACGTACCGCTCTCGTCGTATTGTGTTGTCCGTATCACTCATTCATTGCCATGGGATGTTCCTTATGTTCTACTACAATAATCTTACCATAAAGCAAGACCCAAGGTTTACGCGCGTGTATGTACACGAGAATAATTCAATATATTTTGCATAGGGCACATCACACATCTCATTATGTGTCAGAAACATCCTCATTCTTCGTTGGCTGACGATTGAACTCTGTTTGTGATATAGCGCGCTGTACAAGACGTCGCGTAACGCTGATAGTTTGATAGTATTATACATATTATAGGCAGTTCTCGTGCACGGAGCCCATGCTGCGCATAAAGATGACGTACACGAAGCGCGCCGCGTCGCCGCCGGCCGCCGCCTCCGGCCAGCAGCACCGCCAATCCGCTATACATCGACCTAGGTATTCATCGTAGAATTACTTGGAAGCCGCTATTTCAGTATCGATTTTCGAGCGTTTTTGGAGAACTATTACTAAGATATCCTAGACTCCTAGTAAGATATCACTGTAAATTCGCCTATGGATTACTATTACTCTAATGTATACTACTTTAACTTTCACTAAAGGAAGCGCACGGGATTTCCAGGAAGGCGTAGCTTCATAGGCGCCTTCCATTACGCCAAGTTGTTTATGTAGCGTGGAGGGTTAAATTTGGTTTCTTTGTAGTGTAAAATTGTATTTTTTTATCATGTGAAGATAACAAACGAGCATGCAGCCCACTTCTTTATAAGGGTAAGTGGTCACTGCCGCCCATCATGGACATTAGTAAACATCCCCGAGTACGACTGAATCGTACCTAAGGTTGGATACGGATGCGTTTATACCAGAGGGCAAAGATTTTTGCCTTCTGTTGAGGGAGCTAAGACTGCAGAAAAACCTACGTACTCCAAGTGTACAATGACGAATGTCCCTAAAGCTACTCGTAAGTAGTCGTTAACCAGCGCATGGTGGTGTCGGCAGCGCGGCGGGGCGCGAGTCGGTGGACTGCGCGGCGGCGGTGCAGAAGGCGCGCGCGCGGCGCGTGTCGCGCGTGTCGCTGCCGGCCGCCGCGCAGCGCGTGCGCCGCCTCGCCGCGCACGCCATGATCTTCCTCGCCACGCGCCCGTGCGCCATGCGCGTTGGTATGTTGCCCGCCCGTTGCACTTCTACACTACACGTTTCAAGCAATTCTTGCGGTTCACGCGGCCCTGCGCTATGTGCGTCGGAGTGAGCGCTTGTCGTTTTAACACTACACATTGCATGAGCGTTCTTCGAGATGGATTCTAGATTGTTGGAACTTACACTTTCTGAAATGTTGTGTATATCCAGATATCTTACCACTTTTTACTTCCCATGACATGCAAAAATATATTACCGCGTGCGCATAGGCCATATTCATCAGCCCTACTATACATACCGCAGCAATACTACACTCCACAGCCTTTGTATTAAATTCGTCAACACATTCGAATATTTTATTTTATTTTAATTCATACCCAAAACAACAAATCCAGAGAATGCTGGATCATCAATAATTGATGTGATTAGCTAGAATGCAAAAGCTAAGGCAATATTCATAAAATTAACTTCTATTCAATAACTTATTATTCAGTTGTGACAAGCTAATACCAAGCAGATTCTATAATTTATGGTTTCAATTACATATAAACATAAGCATATATGATACATCGTTGATAGCCTCGCTGATGGTGGCACTGGAGAATGGTCAAGTGCAGTGTTGGTCAGACCACCCGGCGGGCGGGTACCAGGGCTCGTTCCAGGCGGTGCACACTGCCGGAGACTACGTGTCCGCCTTCGCCGTCGATGCCGCCAACGACTACCTTTTCACCGGCACCACCGTCGGATACATTAAAGTGTTTCTCATGACCAACTACCTCAGGAATGAAGAAGTGAGTTTCAGCTCTAACTCTTTATGCATATAACTTTTAGTGGAACGAAGTTCCTTTACGCTACTTATAGTAGAACGATCTGACAAACATCGTCTTGTAAGGAAAAAGCGTTACATCGTCTCCAGGCAATCTTACCCTCCCTTTTTCTCTTTCATATTTACCGTTGTGTAATAATGCCAGGAATTTCGTTTCTGGCAGGGGCCCCCGACCGCGAGGTATTTAATTTCAAAATTTAGATACAATTATTTCAAAAAAATCCACCCGAACAATATTTATACGTAAACGTAATAAACATTTCCTGTGTATAGAAAACAATGTATTTTGTAAGTATAATTACAAACTGCTATCAATACCACCAGGTCCACGTGAACATGCCCAAGCTGCGCATGACGTTCCCGTTCCTGTGGCGCGACCGCGTCGAGGGGCGCGCCAAGCGCTGCGTGCGCGAGCAGCCGCTGCCGCTGCTGCTCAACAGCTACCGCGCGCACCTGCGCTGCGTCACCTCGCTCGCGTACCTGGACGACCTGCGTCTCTTGCTTAGGTTTGTTAAGATTTACAACAGATGGAAACTGGTTAAACACTATGCCATTTTCTATGTGGTTAGCGATATACTAGTCCTGCAAATCAGCTTGAATCGATGTGCAATCGCAACCTCAGATGCACTGCTATATTTGAAGGGAACATTGGAACGCCATTTGTATCTCTCTTGCTGTAAAGTAAATTTAGTAATAATGGTACTTCGTAGTCAAACTTGCAAAGGTTCTATAAACATGATAGAATACTGTGTATTCAGGATTGATGTAAGTTTTTATGTCCATTAAACAAAGAAACTGAAAACATTTTCTTAAAATTTAAGAAGAAAATATAAAGTTAAAAAAAGAATATGCATGAAAACCCTGTTACAATTATTCTTATATTTTTTATTCTCTGATAAGTAAATCTAACGTTTTTGTTTCATAAAATATGTTTTGTTTCTTGATGTTCAGTGGGAGCTCGGATTACTCGGTTCGCGTGTGGCGGCTGACGGGCGAGTACCTGCATACACTGGGGAGTTTCGTGCCTCTTGATCTCTCCGTCACGCGTTTCCCGCCCGACGTCAAGAAGGTCGCCAGTTTTACCACTTTCAAGGTGAGTTTCAAACGTAGGACTATTTTTTAAGTATACCTAGTGATATACTTTAAGCTATATTTCAGGCTTAATGTGAATGTGTAAGTATGTTTTGTCGATGTCTTAGGTACGATTTAATAGTACTCGGGGATGAATACTGATGTCTAAGGGCGGCAGTGACCACTAACCATCAGGTGGAATGTATGCTCAATTGCTACTTTTATACGATAAACAAACTTGTCATTAAAACATAGAGCAACTGCAAATGAATAGTAAAGTAAATGGGTGTTATTTTATTGATTGGTTCGTGCAGGTGTGGCGCGGCGGCGAGGTGTCGCGCTACGTGCCGGGGCGCGCGGTGGTGGACGCGCTGCGCGACATCACGGCGCTGGAGCTGCGCACGCGCACGTTCGGCGCGCCCGCGCCCGAGCCGCTGCTGGGCCGCTACCTGGCGCCGCCCGCGCGCCCCGAGCCGCAGCTGCCGCCAAAACTCGACGACTCTCTGCCGACGGTCCTTCATTACTTTCTTTCAACTTTGCTTTTGCTAGTTTGTTGTTTCTGCAGCACTTGCATTGACATTGGAATTTCTCCAGCACGACCATACGATAAATACATATAGGTAATGCTTGCTCTTCGTTGACTATTTATTGATAGAAATGACTCATACCTGTGTGTAGACGTGACCCCAATATTCAATGTCGATATTAACTACAATATTCCATTCATAATCATACCACATCACAAACATAATACCTACATTAATACTTGCCTACATGAAATTCATGTATGTATTTATATTTAGTTTAAAACGTATACTTTCCTTAGGCGACATACAATGTTATTGCTACATTAAAGAAAGTATAAAATCGAAAATAGTACACACACACACACATCTTCACGGCAAATCCCTAACGGGATAGGCAGAGAGTATCGAGTGCCAAATGGCACGGTTCTGACATACTTGCCTAGCTTCTTCCACTTTCATCACTCTCTTCATACAAACATGCCGATTTCGGAGACTCTTGACACCTCCTTCATACAGCACACGATCAATTTGATCGTGAAATGTCAGTCTGGGTCTCCCTCGGTATCTACATCCGTCCACATTCGCATTATGGTAACCTTTCATCCGTCATTTTTTCAACATGTCCGAACCATCGGAGCATTCCCTTTCTCGTTTTTACACCAATACTTTTTTTCAGTCCTACTCTCTCTCTAACCTCTCGATTTCGAACGCGATCTGAGAGTTTCACACCACATATTTTCCGCAATGATCTCATCTTCACCGTCAATTCTGCTTTCATGCTGTTTCTGACATACCTAGCTCTCACTTCCATACAGTAACGTTGGTAAAAGCACAGCATTGTGTCTAGCGTTCTTACTTAGAACCTTGCTATGTAGTACCTTTCCCAACGCTCCATTCACACTATTCCCTGCACACACACTAATGTAGAAAGAAGAGTATGAGTCGTGAATCGAAAATCGTGGTTTAACTAAATCGTTTGCCTTTAGAAGTGAAAGAAGTTTAAAGATGCAGTTAACTATTACGCTATCAGTATCACTGTACATAATTACGTCGTGCGCAGATCCCGCTGTACACGCACCTGCGCATGGCGTCGACGCAGCCGGTGCGGCGGCCGCCCACGCCCGAGCTGGTGCGCGCCACGCGCCTGCGCCGCGCGCCGCCCGCGCGCAAGCCGCACTTCCGACCCGCTGACGTCGACTGACGGCTGCTACGCCACCTGTACCTACGCTGCTTGTTTCTTTTCCTTAAGTTTGTACAATTAAATAAATGTATTTGTTAACGTTTCTTTTATTTTACTGTCCAAAAATTTCCAATTTCCTCTTGTCGGCTCCAAAAGTGTTTCTAAAGTCGGAATAAGTCTCAGGTATCTAATGTATCTATTCGTATTAGTTTCGCAATTAAAAAGTAAGAAATGGTTGAACTCTTAAACTTTTATTAAAATTATACATAATATAACTATGTACAATATTTAAAACTATCTTAAAAATAAATTGAAATACAAGTGACTCGTATGAAATTATCACACTAAATGCTTAAAAAGATAGAAATACATAAACATATTAGACAAACACTACTTAAACTTAGCCTTCTCGTTCTTTCGGACTGATTTAACTTGAGGCGTGGTATCGAAGGCGGCGACGGCGCGCTCGAGCCACTGCGCGGCGGCGACGGCGGCGGGGCAGTCGCGCGGCAGCGCGTTGCCCTCCAGCACGGCGCGCAGCAGCCCCGCGCCGCCGCCGCGCGCGCCCGCCTGGTACGCCAGCACCTCGCACAGCCGCGTCGCGCTCGCGCACTCCAGCCAGTTGTACGCCAGGTTCAGGTAGCTCAGCGCAAAGTTGCCGACGCAGTACGTCGAACCATCTTCTCGCGGCACCATTTCGCCCGCGTGAAACGGCTCCGACAGCGAGCCCAGTAGTTCGGTTACCATGCTCTCGGCCTTGTACGCGATCGTGTCGGCGGCGCTGCTCTTGTACGACGCCAGCGTGCTAGTGCTTGTCCTCCTGGAACGACCCGATATTGTCTTCCGACGGCTGCGGCCGGCGTCGGGCTCCATCGGCGTCATCAGCTCCTTGTAAAACTTCTTATACGTTTCTTGTTTCAATTTTAGGAATTCGAATGTGCGCCTTTTCGTTGACATGATTTCTTCATGCGACACGGGAAACGGCATCAGACTTCTAAATATGTTAGTAGCTCCCAAGGTCGTTATAGAGTTTCCTGCGAGATTGAGATGTCGAAGTGTCCGATTGCTGCGCAACATCTCCCCGAGGGCGGTGGCGCCGACGTCTGTTATGTTGTTCGATTCCATGGAGAGAATCGCCAGAATTCGCGAGGCCGGTAGCGGGTGTACCAATTTGGAGGCTATAGCTGCGACGTCCTCGTTCATCAACTTGCAGCGAGCGAGGCTTAAACTTTTCAGCTGAGTTTGTTGCTCCAGAAGAAGATAGTAGTTACAATGTGGCACTGGCGAGTCGTCGAGGCAGATTTCCGTTATTTGTGAGTGAGGAAGAAACTTTGCAATTTCGTAGAGGACTAAAGCGTCAAGTGGTCCCCAGCGAATGGTAATTTTTGTGAGTTGCATATGAAACGGGATGCATAAGCCAATAATCTTCATGAGAAGGCGCGGAATCTGCGTGCAGCGATAAAAGACGAGTTCGATGGGGTTGCCAGCGGCATCGCAGAAAGCCCGAATGACCACCTCGTCGTCGTCGCCATAGTCTTGTGCTACAACAGCAGCGGACGCCTGCTTCTCGCCAGAGCACTGCGTGGGGGAAGTTTGCGGCTTGTCTCGCTTTGTTTTTTTGGTCTTATCATCTTGTTTGCTCACATATTCTTCTGTTAAAAATAAAAATTAAAATATGATGATAATTTAAGGGATAGGAAAAATGATATATGTGAGAGCGGAGGACCCCGCGCGATGATGAGTCCTAGGGTCCGGCACTCCACATTGTCCCGAGGCTCCAGAACCAATGATAGGTGATGAAGGGCGTTGG
>DWNR01002680.1:0-12675 GCA_018250455.1 Polygonus leo
TAAAAACGGCTTAACGGATTTTGATGCCAACTTGACTAATCTGTCGTGACGATCCCCGGCCGTGTTTTAGGCCATAATATTCATCCCCTAAAAGGAGGGGTAGCGGGCGGAGCCGCGGGCACAGCTAGTTATATATAAAAAGAGACATACAGACGAATTGAGACCTTTTTTTTTTTTCATTTTTAGTGATGAGTAGTCCTGGATTGTTAATCATCGAGTATTGTGGATTTCCAAAATTCAGTGAAACTTATGCTCGAACGAAACATTGCCTCCCTCTGTCCCCCAGGAGTTTCAAACGCGAAAAAAGATACGATTCAATATTTAATCATCCTTAGATTCAATTACAAATTTCCCCATGGGCAGTGATCACCTACAAATGCATGCTCCTTTGTCACCTTATACTACAAAAAGTATGAAGTAAGCAGCCGTATACCATAAGTACCTAAGTAATTATTATAACGATTATCTTAATCCCAGGTGCACACAGGCGAAAAACGCTACCAATGCCAGCACTGCAGCCGTCGGTTCACACAGAGCAGTGCAGTCAAACTACACATACAGACAGTACACCTGAAGATACCTTACGCGCCCTGGGATAAGAAGAATAGGAAGCGACGCAAGGAACTGGAGAACGCTGCCACCTCGTGCCTACCTCCCCCTCCCCTTAAGTACATGGGGGAGGCCGGCGGGGACTACCTCAATGCGTATATAAACTACAATGACGAATAACAGTTAAACTTCATTTTTATATGTTTTTGGACTTATGTATGTATTTGTAGATGACGAGCAAATGGCGCTTCGTAACGTAACGGTTGGTTCAATGATAAAAATAGGTGTAATGCCTCTATACTAAATTACGGTTGATATGTGTGAAGAACGTGTCGCGCCGGTCGAATGAGGAAATCTATGCTTATCGCACTCCTCTAATAAAAAAATAAATTGCTGACTCTTTCCCTTTTTTCGGTGAAATCACAATGATCGTGTACAAGTAAATTTTGGTTCTTCACCCACTTTTGAGCGTTAGCGGGTCCGGTGTTCGAATACCGACCAAGCATGGTGAATAGAATAATGAATGAAACGGAAAAAATAGAATATTCTGGATGTGAATGAATATTTATGTCTCTGTGTATGTGACCAAGACGTAAAGACAAGGAATCTTGAGGCTAAAAGCGTAGGAAATATTTAATAGTCCTCATTAAAACCACCTTTACTTTCTCGAATAATAAGGCTATTAGCTAAGATTAAAATGAATTGTAATATTTTTAAATTAAAATTAAGCAATATTATCCCTGCTTGCATTAAAACTCAGAGTTAAAATCGCCTCCTATAAACTTAAATTAAAAATCTACTTCAAAAAAATAAAATATATACATACCTATTAATTAAAGCTGGCCCGTGCAGCACATCTATATAAAGGTCATTCCATGTCAAATCGACAATTTTTTTACCTGATTCCCTTCGATTTCGCAACAATTTTTATGTCCTTTTCTACAGCCCCAAAGAACATTTTTCAGAATTTTTTCAATTTTTTTTCCCGACTCAAAAAAAGTTACGTGTATTTGAAAAAAGCCGCTCTTTCTTTTTTAAAATGCTAGAACTTTTTCAAAAATTGACCGAAGAATATTGTGATTGCAACAGCTTTAGGCAAAACGTAAATGAAGGTCTGTTTCCTGAATCTTTTTATTATCTGTCTGAATGAATGTTTTTACTATTTTGAAATTTATACATTTCGAAAATAAATAGCGAGGAATCTGCAATATGGGAATCAAATAAAAATACTATTTATACATTTACTTCTAATTCAGTATATATACTAAATATATCATGTCATGATTGGGCGGTAAGATGCTATATAAGACACAATGAAAGACTAAGTATACTTTTAAATAATAATCAAATTTTGGTTTAAATGATTTACTAAGTAATAAAAAAATAGAACTATACTCGTTAGTCATACAAATTAAAATTACAATTAAAAATAACAACGAAAATCATAGAAATAAATGACTGGTCAAAATCGCAGAAAATGTGTAAATCTCAAAAGTCCTTTACCACGCACATAATTGATTAACATTATTGTTTTATGCCACTATTGTATAATTAGTAAAGTTAGTAGTAGTTTAAAAAAATCTTTTTTGAATTTCCAAAACCATCTTTATGAAAAAAGATCTTTATGAAAACGTCATAATCAACAAAGTTTTTTGCGAAATATGACATCACACTTATGTTGTTTACAGTGTAAAGTTCACGTGAATATGTACCTAATTTTGAAGAATTTATTTCCTAAAAATAACTCTAATCATCGCTTGTTTTATTTGTTATTTGTATACGGTTCTTGTTAGTTAATTATCCTCCATCAGAGTTTTTATTCTTCAATATTATACCATTGTCGCAAAATAACTCAATAAATGTTTGTTTATCAGCTTCGGAGGAAAACATTATAAACAATTTGTAAATATTATATTGCCACATTTTGGCGCTAGTAAAAGTATTCTTTAAGTCAAAAACAAATAAAGTGATCAGCAATAAATATAAAGTCATACGAGAGGCCTTATCACGTTTGATTTGTTAGATAAATTTATTATTATAGACCAGTAAAGTAACGTAATTTGCAATACTATTAATATAACTATAGGTATATACGAAGCAAAGGATGCCTTATAGATGTTCATGTCATTTATTTTCAATATAAATAAGTTTAGCTAAATATTACATAATGTGTTCAGTATTTGCTGTTCAATCGTAGGTTTGAAGTAGTAAAAGATGATGCAGACCACCTCATGGCCTTATAATGACCTTACATTGCCGCCCATTGGACATCCGAGGTAAATTAATATTTTATTTTAAATGTGTTTGTTTGTTACGCTATCACGCCTAAATCATCATGAAAATTTGAACGAACAATGTCATTGTTCAGAAAAGGATATAGAACTTTTGTCCATAATGAAAATTATGGCCGTGGTACCTCCCTGATCGTATTACACGAATTTAACTATTGCCAAAGCATGTTAAACAATAACTACTTCTTATTAAATTACATTCACAAGTGATAGTATAATTGTATTAACACATAATATGTATGTACGCTCAAGTATTTCTATACCGTCAAGGGCTTGATTTTGTTGTAAATGTATTTAACATAATTGTGCAATAAATCATTTCATTTCATTATCTTGAATACTATAGATCAGCAGAATTCAAAAAATGCGCCAGCGACTCCCCATTATATGCGAATAAAAGGTACATTTTTTTCTTAAAGAATTTTTTTTATCTTTTTACTAGTACATATTAATAATATTATATTATGTAATTACTAGCTGACAGCAACTTTGTTTGCGTCACAAAAGAGAGCGTGAAGTTTTCCCCGTTTTTGCAACATTTTTTTATATATAAATTATCCTAGCTATATCCTTTATACCTCTAAGTATATGTGTACAAAGTTTCATGATAATAAATTGATTGAGTAGTTTTGGCGTGAAAGCGTAACAAACAAACTTACATTCACATTTATAATAAGTAGGGATTAATTCGTTCTTTTCTGAAGTACTAAAGCATTTTCCTATGTTTTACTATCAGTATTTTATCGTTTATGTCTACTGTAAATAAAATACCTATACAAAGTTGTATCGACTGTAAATATATTTAATATATAAGTAAAATATGCGTATCTAGTGATAATTTTTATTTTAATGTGCATTTGAATAATCTCGAATAAGCAATACGTTATTCTTATGAATTACTTAATAATTAATACAGTTTTGTTAATTGCCTTATTTATACATCCCAGATTCCAAAACAAGCAATGTATTTTACACATTTTTTTTTATTTTATAACAAAAGTTCTTTTGTATGTAAAAAATCTTGTGAAATGTGTCATGTAAAAAAGACTAATTGAAAAAAAAACAACAAAGGATTTAATGAAACTTTCCCATTTGTTTGAGTATAGTTTAATACTAAGCAAAATGTAATGTAATTTTGGTAAAACACCGCAAAATATTTGCAGGTTGTGTAAAAATAAGAAAATAATTGTTTACAATAATTTGTAGATCCTTTCAGAATAGCTATTTATAATATGAATAGTTATAAAATGTGACAGTTTGTAATTAAGAAAGCATTCAGTTTTGTGAATAAGAAGTAATCAAGAATCTTTATAAGAATTCAAATAGTGTTAAATGCTTTATTTTATTTCATATTTTGAATATACACTTTAGTCATAACATAATTGTTTCATTGGTTTGCCATTCGTTGCAAAATCACAGATACATTGCTTCAATTACCTAAAACACTTTTCTGGAATATACACATTAATATTCAATCAAATATACAAGACAAATTCCCCTTTTATGTTCTGTTTTAGGAAAATAAAAGCAAGTAAATATAAGTGTATGGCGAGTATACTAATTAGATTGTCTTATGATAATGCTGATAACAAATAAAGACAACATTCTGAGGAAATTATATTTATTTTAAAATTGGCTAGGTAACATGATTACAAACTTAAGATTATGTAACTCATTCCTTTTTGTTATACAACAGCTTCTATACAGTCATATGCCGCCAACTATACAGGAATTCTATCTTTATAGCACTCCTAATGGAAATAAATTGCTGTATATTTTTAGGGTTCCGTATCCAAAGGGTAAAAACGGGACCCTATTGCTATCTATCTGTCTGTCCGACTATCTGTCACCACTGTATCAAGAGATATCACGGTTCATGAAACGTCATAGCTAGACAGTAGAAATTTCCACAGCTTCCACAGAACATATAACACAGAATAAAATAAATATTTAAATTGAGTCCCATAAAATAAACGTATTTTTTACCATTTTTACAGATATGATTTCTTTGTCATTATCTCCTCTATTGTAGTTTGATCATTTTGTGGGAGATTTAAAGGAACTGTGAACCCGTTCTAGTAAGACAGATAGGGGTCTATGCGTGAAAACCATGTTTTTAAACCTTTAGTATCATTGTAGATCTAAGAAACATAAGTGAATAAGGTTCTTTTATTCGTAGATAAATATCAAATTATCAGAAGTTGATTAAAATCATAAGAAGATATTTCTTTGTGTACTTAAATAATAGTTTAAAATCGGGTGTAACTACAGGTTGGCAAGTGGGCAAAATGCTACCAGCCCTGAGCGTGGGGGCCCGGTCAAAGAGCATATGCGGCAGAATCCTGCCTTTTGAAAGGTTTTGGCCTTAACCCTTAACGTGGTACAAAGAATAACGTTTGCTTTTGCGTAATGAACGTAGAAGTTTCTATAAAAATGTGGGCTCTATGCTGGAAAGCGGATAATTGCAATTCACTCAAAAAAAGGGTCGTCCTTGAATTCGCGAAGTGCATAATACAGGCGAATTAAGAAACTTCAAACTTCGTCTACCAAAACTAAAAATAAAAACAATGTCTCTATATTGTACACAGAGCCCAATCCAATCTATCTATACTTATAATACAGCTAAGGAGGGTCGAAAGTCTATACATGGAAGATATTTGAAAAATAGTTGGCTGGGGATACTTAGAATCGATAAAAGAACACTGTTTATTTGTCTGTTTATCTGTTTGTCTGTTTATTTGAACGCACATCACGTAAAAACGGCTAAACGGATTTTGATGCAAACTTACTAATCGTCTCTGTCGAGAAGACCCCCGGCCAGGTTTTAGGCCATAAAAATTCAACCCCTAAAAGGAGAGGTAGCGGGCGGAGCTGCGAGCACAGCTAGTAAATCCAATAAATTTGCTCCAGACCTCACACGGTTTAGTTACGCCACAGCTTAAAATATACCTAACAAACAGTTAAAACATTTCAACGAAAAAAAACAAGCTAAAATATTATGCCAGTTTTAAATAATAATCACATAGTATAAATGGGTGGTAAATCTTAAAACTACCTACAATTTAATGACTTAGCCATAAGAACTATTCTCATCCTATGTACATAAATACATAATATCTTATTTAAATATTTTCAAATATGTAACATTTGAATGCATTTAAAAAAAAATTATGTAGTTACTATTGCCAGGTGTCTGGATAATACTGGATAACTGGACAAAGTTAGGTTTTTTTAAGTGTGTCCAGCCAAATTAAATGGTGTCGCTAATACTAAGACACAAAATCCTTAATGATTTGGGATGTTCGGCCTTTTGACCTAAGTGTCTGTTTCTGTCTGTTTATTAGTTTTGACATCCTAGATATAATTAAGGATGCCTTAATCATGTTTGTCACTATTATCCGAATCCGAATCTGAACTTGAGTCTCCGACTGATTTGTTTCTTGCAAATTCTGCATATCCATGATCATCATCCTCAGGAACACTACACAATATAATTTTATGTGATGGTTCATCACTGTAATTCACAGATGATGATACACTGGGCCCTTCATCAGAAAGTATTAAAGGCCATAAGAACAATGTATTGAATCTTTCCATTAAAATATCTAGTTGCTCTCGGAGAAGTACATTTCTTTTCACCAGTGTAGAAATATTGAATGGACAGTCTTCCACGCAATACTTAGTAGCAATATATCTCATTAACTGTCTGCATCCAGTGATTGTTGCATAATTTGGAGGTAATATATGTTCAAGGGTCTTTAATGGGTTGACACCCCATATATCAGGTGCAGCATTTACCTCAACACTTTTTATTTTATTTTGTTTTGAATAAGATTTCACCTTGATGACACATGTTTCTTTTTGAACTAACTTAGGACAAGCAGTTTGCCGAGATTCAAAACGTGGTTTATTAAGCTTTGCTCTTAATAAAACAAGTATTTTTTGTAAAACACCATCATTCACTCTGTCATAGGCATTCTCATCATTTTGCAGAATTGATCGTTCTGGTTCCATGTTCTCCTGATTACTATTACTTTGGTTGCTCATAGTTTCATTTACTAATGCAGCAATAATACCATCTTCTATATCTTCTTCTGTGGAAGTTTCACTGATCCTATTAATTCTTCTCTTGTTAGCTTCAGTCTGTATTCGAGACTTTAAATTCTCGAGTGCTCCATTTAAACTATCAGAAGCTTTCCCATGTCCCAGACGTCGTGCACCTCTTCTGGGTGCTTTAGAAATATCGGCATTAGGATTCCTTCTCATCCATTTAACCAAGGTAACGTATCTTGCTCTTATATTAATACGGTCTTTGCCAGGAAAATATTTAGTTACACTAGCATAATTTGCAACACACTCTTGATTTGTTAGCAATTGGAGTAACTTTCTGTCTTCTTCCACTGTCCACACTGTCGAAACTCTCTTTTTAGCAAGAGCTTGATATCGGACACGAATTTGAGATATGGAACGACCTGGAAGAAACTGAGCCATCTTCCTATAATCAGAACCAAATTCATCCGCACACGTGAGAATAACAGCATCTTCTTCTACTAAAAATCTTCCCTTTCTCTCTTCTAGGAGTCTAGAGTATTTATTATAGATTTGAATTTTAGTACGGTTTTCCATAAGAGAAGCTACTTTGACCCAAGGAATGAAGTCATCTTCCTTGTAGTAATCTATTAATCTTAACAAATATGCAATTTCTTCTTTGGTCCATTTCTTTCCTGTGAATGTATTATTCATGTTTGTGCGAAAATATACAAAGCATTGGTATCCTGTACGGTTGTTGCCCATTTGCCTGGCTATTTCGTCCCAGTCTTGTAGTCCGTTTTCTTGTGCAATTCTTTGTAATAATTGATGCTCGGCTTTTCCCCAGCTAGTCTTGTTTATGGTCGGGTGTAAATATAGTTTCCATAGTGCTCGATATTCTACAGGGGTATGTCTGCGGTCTAGAGAGTGTGTCACATCTTCCCAATCATATTCTTGGTCAATAGGCAGCGCCAGCTTATGCAACGATTTTTTACCAATTTTACTAATTTCCTTTTTAACTGATGCAATTTTCTTATCAATTGCCTTTTTTTCATTGTATTTTAGGTTTTTAGATTTACGTTTTAATGTACTTACTTGCGTCTGTAACTCTTTCCTCTTTAGGTTTCTTGTTATCTTTTCAAGCTGATTCCACAATTGACTCTTGTCTTTCATGGTCCATCCGGGCACAGTAGTGATTGAAGAGAAGTCGTACATGTTGTTTTTAGCCATGATTATTGCGTCACTGTTATCGGGCGCCACAAAGTTTTCTTTGTCTTTAAAGTATGGTCGTCCACAATTTATGTATCTGAATGATTCCGTTCTATCGCCCTCGGTATCATTTTGACCACGAACCTTTCTTAGTTTGTCTCTGCATTCTAACAAACGGCTTTCCAGAACTTTCTCGAGACGCTGAAGTTTTTCATCGCATTGCTTGTTCAATGCCAAAGCGCAATCTATTCTGCTATTCTCCGCGTGTTTGGCGGGGTCGGAGAACTTCGCTGATGATGATGTAGATGTCGAACTCTGCGAATACTGGGATTCTTGTTGGGAAAATGGTCCGAAATTAGCACACTTGATTCGTCTGATTGCCCCCAATTCTTCCATTTCATCTTCACTACCAACGTCCGTGTCCATATCAGAAACATTCATTGTGCTAATGTTATTGATAAGTTTCAATCAAACTTAGTACACGCCAAGTCGCAACTCGCACTCCTCTTTTAAAAATTCAAATTATATGAGAACTGAGTGAGAAAAGTCATTAGTATCAATTTTATTGTATTTCTGAATAAATCACAATAATTCAGTTACAATTACAATTCAGTCTTTTCATGTTAACTTAGCTTGCTATAATATAATAATAATAATAAATGTCACTGTCATGTCAACCAGTCAATCTGTTTTCTCGGTTGTCAATTCAATATTTTTATCAATAAAACTAACGTCGTTGATTCGGTCGCCGCCAACTTTTAATATATAATCCATGAAACAAATTAACACTTTAAAACGTAATTGCGATTTGTTCTTCATTATAATCTCTGTAACTCAACTTTTGCATGTTAAAAAAAAATGTTTGTTTCGATCATGATTATAATATTAGGTTAACTTAGCCATGTCCGTAGATTACTTCTTAACACTTGAAAGAAAGGACAAGTCTTAAGGAATGAAGGAAGGAAGTTTTACTCAAAAATCCGTGTAAACTAAGGCTAGTTGACACAAAAATCAAAGCCTGCGCAAAAAAACCTTGAGAAACGTTGACACTTGACAGATACATATATAGTTTAGTTATCTGTGCTTGACAGTGACACTTAACATAAGTAAACAATATATGTATTTAAATTTTTCAAAACTTTTACTTCGTATTTATTGCTTTGCATTAAATTTTTATTGCAAGTAAATGACGATTTAATGAAAAGCCAAAGTTTACTTATTTATTTTTATAATACTACACGATAAGACATTAGTATGGCAGAACCAGGTCATATACGAAAATTGGATGAGGAAGTTGTAAACAGAATAGCTGCCGGCGAAATTGTGCAGAGACCGGCGAATGCTTTAAAGGAACTAATTGAAAACAGGTAAGGTGATAACAAGTATTTAACAATTATATTGCAACGATATTGGAACGAAGTTCCTTATCGCGCGTTGCGAAGGAGGCTAGACGGGAAAAATTCAGACGAAAAGTTGTCACGATACTTTTTGCTATAGTGTAGGTGTCGCGGCGTGCGCATGTTTCTCTGTCTGTCTCTCTTTCTCTCTCTCTCTCATAGAAAGCAAGCCAAAAATATTATTTTATAATTTAAAAGAATTTATTACAATTCCTTCACTAATTAATCGAAAGGAACTTCGTTTCATCCGGGTGTCTCTTGAGACCTCTCAATTTATATTTAATAAAATCTGTTTTATTACCTCCCATAGTTAAAAAATGAATACGCAGCACAAGTTTTGGATTGAGAGATCATATTATCTTCATCATCACAAATCATAATTGTCCATTTCCATGGAACAGATCTCAGCTCTCCTCTCACAACAAGTAGTATGGTTTTGGTCAGTTTTCAACTTGTTGCAAAGCTACATACTTGAATGTTATTTTTCTGAAGTAAATTTTTTTTCTAGTTTTTTAGTTTTGTATGTTTATCATACTCGATATTTATTCAAAATTTTAGAAACCCGTAAAGTTTTTTTGTGATTGTCATCATCACAGAAAAAAAAACTTTTACTATTCATGACATAATTGTAAGAGATTATAAGTTAAATTATTCTTATTACTTAAATAAAATGTAAAAGAAAAAATGTTCAACATAACAAATTTAGATTTTATAACATCAACATAAATAGAAAGTAAATGAGTATTTTTTATTACAGCCTGGATGCTCAGTCTACTAATGTTATAATAACTGTTAAAGGCGGTGGATTAAAATATTTGCAGGTATGTAAAAAAATTGTTTTTGTTGTATCAATATCAACTAGGTGGTAGAACTCATCTAGTTTGACCGGGGAAGTACCGCCGCCACCCTCATTATCCTCCACGAAGCAATTTATTGTGTTCCATTTTGGAGAGGCATGGTTGCCAGCTACACTTAAACATGAGACAAACATCTTAGTCTTCAAGGGTAGTAACGCATTTGTGGTCAACCTTAGGTCAATACTTGGGAATGACTATTTATGTCCATACTACCATTTTACCATCTACCATTTTACCATCAGGTGGACTGCATGTTTGTTTGCTCCCATTAGATGATAAAAAAACATCAATATTAGTCAACATTAGTCCACTGGACATGGGTCTCTCAATAGATATGCCGTTAAATCTGATCTTCAGCTAACCTCATCCGCCTTGTGCAGATAGCTGCACCAACTTGCAGGGGACTTCCTACCCAGACAGAGTCTCGGTCAGCACAGCATAAAAGTTAAGCATAAACGTAAAAGACATTTAATCTAATGTATCTCGGATATGATGTGACTGGCTAATGTCACTTCACCTTACAACATGACTTGACTTTGATCTTCAAACCAATTCTTTACTGTGGATGTAATCCCTGAGGAACACACCATAGATAGTGACTTTTCATTTGTGTATGGGAACAGTGGACAGTTGGAACTATTACAAAACTTCTGTTATGAGTCTGGCTCTCACTTGGCTGATTTTTTATTTGTAAAATATATCTTTCCATTCAATCTATCTGACATAATGTTCTGGTATACAATTGCAGACAGTTTTTTTTTTTGTAATAATTATCTTCCTCTAAAATCCAAGACGACATTGTCTAAGCAAAGATACAACTTATCTTTTTTTTTAGATTCAAGACAATGGAACAGGCATCAGGAGTGACGACCTAGACATAGTATGCGAAAGATTTACCACATCGAAGTTGAGGGAGTACGAGGACTTGCAAGCCATCAGTACCTATGGTTTCCGGGGGGAAGCTCTTGCCAGTATCAGCCATATTGCACACCTCAGTATACTCACCAAAACTGCAGATGATAAGTGCGCTTACAAGTATGATTTGTACTATTTTGCATACATATTACTATACTACAGGAAAGAGGAATGATTTATTAAAATTGTGAGGTGTATATAGTTTTTCATGTTGGTTCCTTTATAGTGTGGCTCAGTAATATAAAATTTTTGGAAACATTTACAGGAAGTCTTGTCTTATGATATTGATTTAACAAGTGATTGTACATATGTAACATGCACATCTAATAAATTAAACTTACCTGAAATTCGAACTTCTGGGGCCTTCTTATAAGGGCCGAAAAAATACCACTCTGCTGTAACTGCTACTAGATTGTTATTAAAGTAAACATTAAATAAAATTACTCACTCTTTAATTAAATTTTGCACATTCCAAATAGTACAAATATTAAGATAACTTTTAAATCTATTGTAACGAGTACAGCATACACGGATAACTTGTATAGCAAAGATATGCAGGGTTAAATGCTTGAAAACACGTCAGAGCCATATTTACGCTTAAGGTATTCCAAAATAGACTATAATAAGGACTTGACGAGTAAACGCAAATGCGTAACGCATTTATTCGTGTTAGCTATTTACCATTTATAATGTCCTTTTGTTCGTGTGCACCGCTCACAAAAACCAATTGAACGCGCTCAGGGACAGTGCTGCGTCCCAAACCTCACCTTTCGCGCTCTCCCTTTATCTATATCGTAGTAGTAAAAATCGCAATAAACAACATTGTGAACTTGTGTTGACCTCTTTACCATATTTCACTTCTATCTGTAGTCCCTATTTATTATTATAATTTTCAAGTAAATTCTATTTTATATATTTCTATCTTATTTTATTGTATTATTTCAGAGCATCATACGAAAATGGTAAATTGAAAGGGCCAATAAAGGCATGCGCAGGCAACAATGGTACACAAATAACGGTAGAAGACCTGTTCTACAACGTGATAGCGCGCAAAAGGGCTTTGCGGAGTCCTAATGAAGAGTACACCCATATTATGGAAGTAGTCGGGGGATACGCTATACATAATAGCCATGTAGGGTTTACTTTGAAAAAGTTTGGTGAGAATACCGACATTAAAACGCCTATAAAGTCATCTGTGATTGAAAATGTTAGAATTGTAAGTATACATATTTGGAGTTAGTTACTATTATAGTAAATATATACTTCCATACTATCTATAAGACTATAATATATATAGTTAGTTATTTTACAGTAAATCTATACTGGAAAGCATAATTTTGTCATCTCCAAATATATATATACTTATCTTCCAGTCATGGGCGTACCCAGGGGGGGGGGGGGGCAAGGAGGGGCCGCTGCCCCCCCCCC
>DWNR01002681.1:0-12672 GCA_018250455.1 Polygonus leo
AGAAATTTTATGATTTTTAGTATCTAGACATACATACTATCTTTATATTAAATTATTTGCCAAACCAGTATATAAAAAGTACATATTTTTACTGTAAGCCAAACGTGGAATACTACTTGTCCATTTCCAGTTTGCCATTACTTCCCCTTAAGTACTTTTTTTATAATAAAAGTAGCAAACGAGCAAATAGTTAACCTAATGGTAAGCTGACCCAGCAAACGTTGTTCTGCTATAAAAAATATAAAAAATGGGGATTGATATTAAAAGGTGGGTATATATTTTTCAATGCTGAATCATATATAAATTTGAATCATAAATAAATTGTATAAGGATGGCCGGCCGGCCTTTTCCGATCGAAACCCTAATTGTTAATAAACTGCTACGCTGCGTATGTTGGTCTGCTAGTTTCAAATGAAATTTATATTATTTTAAAGTGAGAATTTTGATATGCGGGAGGTTACGGCAAATTAGAAGCGAACCAGTCGTTATTATTATTGACTCTTATGAATATCTTTACTTGCGACTTTTAATTAAAATAACTAAATATATATTATAATAAAATAAAGCAATAAAATTTAAATCAAAATAGGTTGTTAGAAAAGATCATACCGACTTATTGCCGCAGTTTCTAACATATCTGTAACCATTGAAAAGTAGCTTAAAAATAATTTAATTCGTATTAAGATTAATATTTACTACTTTGACATAGACGTATCAAAATAAAAACTTCAGGTCGTCATTTGCATGCATATGCACACAATGCATATCTTTTGAACTACGCATGATAAGTGAATAAATAAAGTATCATTACAATCGGTTTCATTGTCCGCTAGTCATGGACTATGTGATGTCACACTAAGTTTAATATTGCGCTCTCTAAAGACCATAAATAATATTTTTTTAAACATAAATAACGTAATTTTTGTTGATGTTGTTTTTTGCTCATTTTAATTTTGTACTTTAAATTTAAAAAACTCGAAAATTGCGATTTCTCTATGGTCGGATTTTACTTTTTAATTTATAATCTGTATTTTACGCTATTAAAGTTTCGAATTCACTGAAGATGTGGAAAAATCTACCAATAAAAGTACCTTTTCTCTAACACCAAAGTGGCGCTACAACTCTACTACGAAAACGAAGTAATCTGTTAGTAATCTATTGGTCGATTTTTCTTGACTTACCTCGTCCATCACTGGTAAATAAACTAGCGTATAGTCGGCATGATTTTTTCTGATTAACAATAAAAATGTGTTGATATTATCATAATAATAATATTGTATTATTATGTAAGTAATCGCGTCCAGCCGTGGTAACTATTTTTAATTATAATTATTACTATGTATTATTATAATATCGTATTATTTATTTATATTGTTTCTTTGTGTATATTAGGATACATGTAGGTGCTTGCGGTTTTGCTCGCTTATAAGTGATTCGTCAGAAAGATGGCGTGAGGCGGTTTTTTGAATTTCAAATATAAAAGTAAGCGCTTAGAAAAGTCTCGGTGGATTTCTTCTTGGTCAAAATAATATCACTGTTTGTGTTCAAAATAATTTCAATGTTGCTCCTTTTAAATATTGATTTAACTTTTCATTGAAGTTTTATTGTATAATCTGTATATGAATTTTGAATTTAATTCTTTGGCAATATTTAAACATTACAGGTACAATTCAATTATTTAAAAACTACATGAATACCTCTATCATATTATTATTTTTATTATTAATGAATTATTAAGTTATGTGTCCAATTTGTTAATCATATATGCAGCTCACAACGTTTAGCAATGATCAGCAATAGAAGTATTAGAGCAATAACGCATTTCATAGTATTAAATAAAAAAATGAGATTATTTTACCATACAGTATTATATATAACCCTTTTTAATAGACTCGATGACAAAAAAGTGTCAAAATAACTCTCCTTCTAAACCGACTATTAAAATCAAAAGTATTGAAATAAAATGTCTTTATTTTAAAATATTTATAGTTACATACTACAATACTACACTGCTATACTATATTACAATATATATACATATTACATCAAAATGAAGAACCAGGTTTTGAGAAGTGACAGGTCTTTGAATTTTTGTGAGACAGATGTCGTCCATTATCAAAAATAACGTAAAAATTAGATTTTTACTCAATTATATTTTGAAAAATCATAATAAACCACACTTGCTTAAATGGCCAGTTAGCTGTAAAACAACCGACCAAGTGCGAGTCGAAGTCGCGCATAAACGATTCAATGCCATTATCTATAAAAAACGGCAAAAAGTCACGTTTATTTATGGGAGCCCCACTTAAATATTTATATATTAGTATTTGTTGATATAGCTGCAACAGAAATGCATCATCTGTGAAATTTCAACTGTCTAGCTATCACGGTTTATGAGATACAGCCTGGTGACAGACAGATGGACAGTCTTAGGGTCCCCTTTTTACCCTTTGGGTACGAAACCCTAAAACCGTCAAGTAAGTAAGTCAAGTAAAATGATCAAGAAGAAATCCGCCAATAAAGTTCTAAAACGATGTGATATCTTATATCATCACAATAATATTAGTGCGTACGTAACTACCATAGATAGTAAATATAATAGATATTTCGCTTCAAAAATCCTTGGTGATTTAAGTGCCAAACAGGTACAAGCAGATCTGAGAAAGAATATGCAATACAAAAGTATAATAAAATATATCTTCGCTTGTAATGTTCACATTATTTGTATGTTTTGCATGTGCCGCCGAAAATATTAATAATGACATGAATACCTCGTCAATAAAAACATAATTGATTTGATTTAATCGCGTATTCAATTTAAAGATGGTGTAGTGACTATGGAGTCGCGTGGGGCATGTTGAAAAACTTAAATGTGTTATTTTTATTTCGATCCTCAGTCCGTCATTTTTCAATAGTTATTATGCAATACTTGCAAAAGGACATGCAAATATTCAACGACTGAAGAAAATCTATTATAAATTATATATTGCATACTAATTATACGTCGTGTATTAAGTATTACGTCGCCATATTTGATGCTAAAGTTATTTAATATTTCGTATAACGTCAAATATTTATTTTCGGTAGGAGTTCGAAGTACATTATGGAATAACATGCATATAGTATGGTAAAAATCCACGAATACAATTATTAAAACATTGGAATTAATATCAGTAGAAGCGTGTAATCATTTTGAATATCATTTTATCTCGAATAAGAGAAATTTTTGGGCTTATCCACAAATATGCTTCACCGGCAGTAGCCATTCACCATCTATAGGTTTGCATATTATTTGAACACATGCTGAATAGCATGCATATCTTATGAATGCGTTCTCTGTTGCATGCATGCATTTTGAATGATTTATTTCGTGGTGGTTTCGTACGCTTACGTAAGTCGTCGTAATCGTTATAATCACTATTAAATGTAATAATTGATTGTGTAAATATCGTGGCTTCGACAAGACTATTATATTTTTCTTACGACTGATGTGTAAATCGTGTAAAAAGTCTTTTTTTTATGAAGGCATTTAATTTTTCGGGTGTTGTGTCGAATCGCCCTTTAATTATATCCTTAATAAGCATTAATAATGACAATTATTATTAATATAATCGATTACATATACGTAAAAGATGTAATGTAGTTTATTTTGTCTCAAGAACTTATCGAATATTTTTTATGAAGTAGTATTATTATTTATTTGAGATGAATAATGATTTTATCGATTCGAACACAACATCTCATAGACTTTAGCGTAAGAACCTATTTATATTTGTATAGTCATAGTTTGTGTAAAAACGTATTTTATTAGATACTGATTAAATATCAATTATTCGTAAGGAGTCGTAGCTTTACGGAGTTTTTTTTTACAATTTATTCGCTCTAAGTTTGAGGAACGCTGTATTTTAATATAATAATGATTATTGCATTTCATGCTTTTTTCATTATTAATAAAATTATAATTAATTAAATCTTCGGAATATTGTATTCGCTGCATTTTCTTCTCAGTCAGGTATTATTTAATATAATTTAAGTTACATATTAGTTGATATTTTCAATTAACAGAGTCACCCAACTTTTCTTTGGTATTTCTTATTCAATGTTTTATTTTTAAATTCTAAATAATTTCGCAGCTATAATTATTGATTATTTATATTGTACTAATCCCAGTGTGTCAAATATCCCTTAAATAGGCAGTGATAATTATAGATTTTGAATAATGCACGTTTTTACAATTTTGTACGTGGTGTCATGTATTTGGTTATGTCTACGTCGATTTTAAATAGGAATACTAGAATACTCTTTTATTTAATTGATCTCAAATATTAGAGGACAAAGAGTTATTCCGATATTAAAACAGTTGCAGATTTTATTTATATGACCTCGTAAAATTATTAATAATTAAATTCTTAGAATTAAATGGCGTTAAAATTACATACCGAGGTATTTGAATTTATTTTTAAGTTTTCTGAAGCATTTATTCTTAGTATTATCTTTCTATACATGACAATTGTTAAGAAAATTTGTAGTCGATTTTCTTTTAGGTTTAAATTATCTGCAACTGTTTTAATATTGATACTAAATACACAAATCACTCGACATATGTTTATAATTTATATTCTATACATATTGTACTTCCAGTACTAGTTATTCTCCATTCCCTCGTAACTGCCAGTAAAAGCAATAATATATTTTAAGTATAAATGTAGTCACAGAAATAACGACAATAGCTTCTTCCATTTTTTATAGCTTCGTTATTGTCATTAAAATATACGATAACTATATTATTGTAAATAAGCGGAGGAACCCCTTACGTTAGAATTGATTAAGTGAAATTATTGTCTTTTTTTAAATTATTATTTTTATATACCTATAATATTATCGGTATTATTGCCTACATAATACATGTAAAAGATCACGACGCGCCGTGAAAATAAACTTGACGCAATTCTTTTAATTTCTGATTTTATAGTATAGTTTTTCGATATAATTCGATATTAAAAAGGTCACTCTAAAATCTTGTAATGAAAAAGAGACCAAAATAAGATAAGAAAGAGATAGAGGGAGAACTGATATATTGGTCATATTCATTGATCACGCAAAGAGAGGTAATGTACCTATGTACATTACCTCTCTTTGAATCTCTTTCATGTATTGTCACTCGCTTCAAAGTTTTAAAGTAGCCTTTTCATCAGAAATTGCAAGAATTTTGAATTCGGTAATTTTAATTCTAAAGGTGCGAATATCGGCAATAGATAACATTTTTAATTATGTGTAGAATCGAATTATAAATATAGATAATATATTTATGATACGATAGTACACGAATTCTACAGGTACTAACTGTAGAGTTTGTGTAATTCTACAGGTAACTGTTTCTTAAGTGAACGTATCTAAATATAACTAACGCCAATATTAATAAAAGTAAATTTTATCAGATATTTACCAACCCGGGTTCTACGATTGATTGAATTCTCTGTGCCGCTTAAAATATTGTAGACTAGTAACATCACAAACATATATTGAGTAATCTCGATGTTATACCCCTTTTTATCTATTTACGCAGTTGTGATTAATTTTCGTGGCGTCAATTAAAAAACATGAGTTCAAAAAGAAGCTACTTAATTTTTTCTGCTCAACTCAAAGCAATATTAATATTAATCATATGTGTGTGTACTCCGCATTATTAATAATTGTTAAGAAGTGAATGTCGTTTTTTCCAAACTTTAAAACTTCCACCGTTTTTTGACGTTTCTGATACTGTCTTTCGTTGTAAGATTATATTATTATAGTGTATAATAATTATTACTGTAGATATTTTAAGGCATCTTGGCGTACGGTATTCCACTGAAGGCTGGATGAACCCATATGGACGCGAATAGCCGACGTATGAGCCCCTCCTCTTCTAGCCCAGGTCTTCTGTCCCGGCTGAGCCCTTAGTTGGCCAAGATGAGTTGAAGTATCTATACCGTGGTGAAGGTGTCTTGCTTGTTCTATATTTGGACAATATATTTAGTGTTCAATGACTTGACGTACCTTATTTTATATACATATATCACTCGGACAACGTTGTTTTCACAAAACAAATTACATTTATCAGCCATTTATAATTATACGACGTGAGCTTTCAAACAAAACTTTCCATTTATTATTTATTATACAGATATGAATATTATAATGTATAAATCATCAAAATATAGACTTTTTTTAGTCACGTGGTATGAATTAAATTAATCAAAGGCATTATGCTGTCGGTTTTGCTTGAAAATTCATACATAATAATAACGCATTAATATTCTTGTATAATGAACAATTTTATTATTAAATAACTTAGAATTATTTAATGTGAATTTTGAAATAGTAACGAAAAACGAAATTGCCAGGTGTATATGAGTGAGCGTTTGATTGATGGAAAAATAATTGTTTATTTTGAACCGAGTCACAATTTGTGGATTAATTATAAATAAATATTGTAAAATATTTATATTACACATTTTTGTATTATTGAAACTATTATTCGATAATATACTATGAATGTATTATCTATCTTCTATCTACATAAATAAAAATGAGTCACCGAAATGTTTGTACGCGCATAACTTCGAAACGACTGCACCAAATTGATAAATCTTTCTTTTATATGTTCGTTATTGCCAGGAGAAGATTGTATGAAAAAAAGTTGAAAAAATAATAGCAAATATTTAAAAAAATGTTTTTTCCCGGTTTTGATCGCAGGACGAAGTTCGCCCGGGCAGCTAGTAAAGATTTTTTATTAAATTCTGTTCATTTGATCTATTGATTAATACTGAACACAAGTATGTGGTCACACTCAATAGATTATTAATAATACACATTATTGCATTTATAATTTATGGTAATATAATAATGAAATTTAAAAAAATATACATGAATTATTTTCATGATAAACTATGAATATGTGTTCTAAATTATAAAAAATGTTAATAATAATGAACGATAAACTTTACTACAAGTTGTGACCCGATTCATTGGAGTGTGGGTGGCGCTTACTTTTTGAAAATATTATTAATTATAATTATTAGTTTAAAAAATCATAATGTGTTCTTCTGTTATAATTCCATTGAAATATTTTCATGCGAAAATTGTAAACTTTGATATTTTTTGGTGAAATTATTTATAAATAGAGAGACGAGCTATTCTTTCTATGAATATATATTTTTTGTTTATTGCATTTTTTTTTTCAATAACGCCACCTATCTCGCTAATATGATCTTTACTGAAAGTGTTTGTGCAACATGATCAACTTAAGATCTTACTTTAGTATTATTAGGAAAAGTGATGATGATTAATTTTTTCAGGTATTGCGATGAATGTTTTTTGAATTTTTATACTTTGTGGCAATAATGTTAAAGCAATATAATGTTGTCAATAAGTGCCAAAATACGTTGGAAGCGAATTTTGTATGTTTTTTTGCACTGATTTTTTTTTGTAAATGGGGTCATTCATGAATTAATAGGTAATTTGATAGGTTTTATAGCTCTGTTTCCTTATTATTGTAATAATTATACACTTTATAATTTAATTCAATAACTTTTAAATTTAATGTTGTTGGGATGTTTGAGAAATATCCGAATGAGGACGTATTATAGAATATTTATGAAGAGTTGTAATAAAATTTTATGATTTTTTTTAAACTTCAAATCATTGTTTTTATGCTTTGACATGATAATTTAATTTTGATAACATTATGAAAAGTATAATATAATTTTTAATGCGAATTAATAAGTAAATGATATATAAAATAATGATATATCCCTCCTTTACATATTTTAGACTGAAAGTTAAAACATGACATTTATTTTTAGAAATTTATGAAAAAGATAATTTAAGGGTGGCCCTATAGAGAGCAGTTCGATATAAAAAATATACTTTTGAAAACAAAATGTATTGTGATGTTGTAAAAGCACTTTCAGTAAAGATATATACTATGATTATGTATGTAATATTGTTTATATGATAACATAAGCCTATAGTATAATGTTAGTTGGGTAAACGTGAAGAAGCGTTGTAAATATCCTAACGTATAAATTATTGTATTTCATAATAAAATTAAAGTGATCAGCGTCTGTTGTTTGATTTTTAAATCGTCCGTTATTCAGTCTCTAAGCAGGCGCGGTCGCAGACTCAAATTTTGGGGGGATCATTACACAAAAATACTAAGTATAATAATATGAATTACATCATAAAACAAATGGAAGCCTTCTATTGCTAAAACTAGTAATAATATTTTGAACGTCTGCAGTTATATCTGGTTTTCAATCTTCGTAAATTGACCATTTTTAAAAGGTTTTGCAATTTGACAGTAAGAATTTTGGAGGGGGGGGGGGTCCTGACCCCTGTGACCGCCCTTTAAACCGCGCCTGATGATTGTCTAGATTGAAATCAATGTCACATCCATTTCTACCGCGCAGCTATTGTTTATTAGCAATTTGTGTTTAAGCCGAAAATGGCAACACAGACGAGTGTGGCTCAATAGTGGCCAATCTCAAAAAGGACTTAAGTCCAATTTGAGTTGAGGTTCAGAGCAGCGATGCCTTACCATTAGATGGACTGCATTCCTGCTTGCCACTTCCATACTATAAGAAACCAATTACATACAAAAAAGTCTAAACATTGTCATACTAAAGTATGGACTGTTTTACACCAGACTGAGTCCGAATACTTGAATATTAAATGTTTATTGGCGCATGTTATATTCCCCTAGATTTATGTTAATTTAAGTTAAAAGTTTACACCTGAGTAAAATAAACATTTACGTGGTGATTTTTGCATTTTATTTTAATTGAATCTTTCTTGGTTAAATCTCATTGTGAGAGGAGACCCATGCCCAGCAGTGGGTCAATAATGGATTGTGATGAATAAATGGACACTTTTTTATCGTATAAATGTAGCAAACAAGCATGCAGTCCACCTGATAGGAAGTAGTCACTGCTATTGACATACCTAAGTTTGATTCTTTACCTAAAGACAATACCTAAGATGATTACAGATGCGTTGCTAACCCTGAGGACTAAAATGTTCGCCTCATGTATAAGTATAGCCGGTAACCACGCCTCTCCAAATCGAGAAACACGAATTATGAGGGTGGCGGTGGCGGTTCCACCTGGCAGACTATTCTTAGTCCAGAAATATGGTGTTCCTTTCACACTTATATCTGGACCTATTAAACTGATTTTAATAGAATTTTACACATATATGAATACAGAGAAAAACAAATTAAAAAATTATGCAAATGTTTATTATTAAAAGCTTACATCTAATTATCACAATATTGAATTATCTGTTACAGCCAGTTCTTTTGCATTCAAAAATGTTTTTGACTCACAAAAGTATTCTTATAATAAAATGATCAGGAATTTTCGCATTTCTTTTATCTTCCAAATTTTCTCAGTGAAAAAAGATGTTAATACTAAGCAAGCCATGACATAGATCTTTATATTTTCAAAAGAAAAACCGTTTTTTATTGTACACTAGCTGACCCGGCAAACGTTGTTCTGCCATATAAAATATTATCAGTGTTTTTCTAGTATATTATGCATGTTTTATACATATAAACCTTCCTCTTGAATCAATCTATCTATTAAAAAAACTGCATCAAAATCCGTTGCGTAGTTTTAAAGACCTAAGCATATATAGGGACAGACAGCAGGAAGCGACTTTGTTTTATACTATGTAGTGATTCAGTCCATGATTTCAACTTTTGTCAGTCAAAAGTATTTTTGTAATTAAAAGAGTAAATATAAAAAGACAGAGTTGAGTAAATATAAAATGTAGTAATGACCGTATACAAAAGAGTTTTGGCCAGCAAATTAAGAATTGTTCTAAAAGGTATTGATATGTTTAAGGGATTTTTTCAATGAATAAGTAAATTACATACATACAAACATTATTTTAATGTACGCGCAAAATGAAAGTATGTAACAAACATTTGGGACAGGTAGACATCAGAATGAATTCTATTTTAAATGTGGGTGCTTTTTTATTGTGTAAAGGTAGCAAACGAGCATGCATTCCACCTGATGTTGAGTGGACACCGCCCATGGACATTAGTAGTCACCCCCAAGTACCATTGACCCAAGGTTGACCACAAATGCGTTATTACCCTTGGGGACTAAGATGTTCGCCTCGTTTGTAAGTATAGCCGGCAACTACGCCTCTCCAAACCGAAACACAATAAATATGTTTGTATTTCTTTAGCACCCACAACACAGAAGCATGAGAAAGAAAGTAGAAAGTTTTACAAAACAGTGATAAGTATAAAAAAATACAAATAAATATATAATTAATAATTAACGATTCTTAAATTTTAAATAAATTCGCTAAAAATATCTTTGATTGAATTGAGCACATTCTCATAAATGTTGATATCAAACACCTAAAATAACAGGTAGATTTTTTAAGTGGTATCAAAAATTACTTTTAAAAATTGTTAAAAAGACGTGAAAATAACTATCAAAAATATTTTGCTGAAAAACATTTAAGCTGAATTATTAAAGCAAGCGATTTTGATGCCTCAATTGTTTAGAAAATCAAATTACAAATATACATAAAAACAAATTAACCTAAAAATCTTTGAACTTTCATATTTTAAGACTAAAAAATTGTTCTAACTAAAAATCAAATTGCGATTAACTTACTGCGTTTTGATATGTTTTTGATATTTAACATAATATAAAAGGCAAAGCTGATTAACTGACTGACATATTAACGCACAGCTGAGACTACTGTACCTAGAAATTTGAAATTTGGTACAGGGGTTCCTTTCATGATGTAAATGAGCACTAAGAAAGGATTTTCGACATTCTACCCCCAAGGGGTTTTCGACCTCTACGCGGATGAAGTCGCGAGCAAAAGCTAGTTTAATATAATAGTAGGTGATGATAAACCGGGCTATTCTTAAATCAGAACTTGACTGATTATCATAATTCCTACTAGCTGACCCAGCAAACGTTCTGCCATAAAAAATGGGGGTTGATGGTAGAAGGTATTATTTAATGCCACATCATAAAAAAATAAAAATAAATAATTTTGTTCAAAAAATAAACAAGTCAAAATTTGGGGTAGACTTCCCTTATCACTTAGGGGTATGAAAAATAGATGTTGACCGATTCTCAGACCTACCCGATAAGGACAAAAAGTTTCATAAGAATCCGTCGAGCCTTTCTGAGGAGTTTAGCAACAAACACCGCGACACGAAAATCCTATTAATATTATAAACGCGAAAGTTTGTCTCGATGTTTGTTACTCTTTCACATAAAAACTACTGAATGAGTTTTAATGAAACTTTACAATAATCTAGCTTATACATCAGAATGTTTATTTTAATACAATTTTTTCATATTTTTTTTAATGGCAGAACAACGTTTGCGGGGTCAGCTAGTTTTATATAAAAGATTTTGAGATATGATTTTGACTTTGAAATATGATTATTGAAAATATTTTCGACTATATTCGACGGTGATGGAACTGCATGAGTTCGACCTGATATTGAACCAAGATATTGAAGGTTTAAAAGTTGATGTTCTGCGGTTGGTTTAAACCAAACTGGTACTCCTCTGTGGTCTGCTCCGGCTGGGCGCTTTGGTCTTCTTGGTCCATGAAGTATGTATCTAGGAGATGCAGAGCCTTGCTATAGATCTGGGGATGAAACAATAAATAATTGATTAATGTAACAATTAATTTTAGCCATATATAAATACAGGTGGTAGAACTCATGTAGTTCAACTGGGGATGTACCACCGCCACCCTCATAATCCTCAGTGAAGCAATTCTTGTGCTTCTTACAAACGAGGCGAACATCTTAGTCCTCAGGGGAGCATGCGTCTGTGATCAAACTAAGGTATGATTTAATTGTCCTTGAAGATGATTACTGATGTCCAAGGGTGGCAGTGACCACTTACCATCAGGTGGAGTGCATGCTCATTTGCTATCGTTATATGTATGATATTTAAAAAAAGATTGATGTAATGATTATTTTAAACTTGTCATAAGAGTTCTTTATCAGACAGACAGACAGACAGACAGACAACGGTCTGATAAAGAGCTTTGTGTTTATTCACTACTCTTTCTGCTTCACCAATACATACGTAAATGATTAAAAAAACTAATTACAATTTGTTGAAGGTGGTCCTATTTTTTTTCATAGAAATTACTATTTATTTTTTACTTTTTAGTTCAATTTGAAGTCGGTTCATATTTTAATTTTTTATTTTTATATTTTTTTATGAATCATGATAAAAGTGGTTGAGAAACGATTAGCTATCGCCTATTTTGATTTATTTTAGGAGGAGACGGGGAAAGAGATACCTGTTCATTTTCATGTTCCTGCAACGACTCAATCTTGTCGAGAGCGCCAACTTCTTCAAGTTTCAGACAGAGACCATCCACTTGGCCGTATTTAGCTGCGGCCTGAAACAAATATTTTGGATTAGTTTAAAATTTTCACATACATATATTAATGAGTACATTAGTAATATGACTTGTATAAACTCAACACTCCGGTTTGCAAGGTCCTTTCTACCTCGTACGTGCAACATGTGGAATGAGCTTCCTCCCAAGGTATTCCTGATGCGCTATGACATGGAGTTCTTCAAAAAAGGCGCGAAAAGAGCTCTCCTCCAAAGCCGGCGATGC
>DWNR01002682.1:0-12670 GCA_018250455.1 Polygonus leo
CAACTGGGTCGAAATATCGGCATCCAAAAAACCGCTTATCGTGAGTACCCGTTACATAATAAAATTAAAAATGACGGGAAGTTTTCTTTGCCGCCCATGGACATTTGTACATGGCAAACATGTTTCTAAACGGCAAAACCTATACTTTTCTTTTTTAATCTAAAATCTAGTAAAAAAATAATCTTATTTATTTTGAATGAAATTGATTATTTTGATTGAAAATCGATTTGCTTTGAAGGACAAAGCATGTCACTGACCGTTTTCCAGCGATATCGTTTTGCTGGAAAAGTTTTAGTGGGATAGTCACCTCAAAATAATATTTTTGAAAGGATTAGAAGTGCTTTAATCAATTCCAATAATCCAAAATGTTTACTTAACACATACAAGTCGTTTTATAAATCTTTTAAAGTACCGCAGGGTAAATCAGATATGCGACATTAATTTAAAGCCGACGAAATATAAATAGCGTCGCAATCAACTTTAACGTTAACACCGCTTAGCCGGTAAAATCTCCCGCTCATAATTTGGGAGATTGCGGTAAAATTACACTAAGCAAAAGCCTTATTTCCTCTTTAAAAAGAATTTTTAGAGCTCCCTTGTGGATTCTTCAGTAAATAACGTCGTGAGGAGTAATCTTGCTCTCTTGTCGTTTTATTCGAAAGTAGTCGAAGAACATATTTTCTGACGGTCTGTATTTTTACGTCATTTTGAAATGAAGTAGTAATTTAAAGTATGCGATATTAAATGGTTACTGTATCCTATCATATCTCTCTACATTAAGTCCAGGTTTTATTAATTTAAATGTCATGGGCATCAAATAAGAAGCAGTTTTGCAATACTTATCATCGGAATGATACTAGAGATAAATAAAACACACAAATAAATTGAATAAAAAGTCACCTCAAAATTATTATACTTTGTTATCATTATTTTTTAGATGGTTATTTTATCATAGAACATTAAACATTTACCGTTACTTTTAAACTTTTAAAGATTGGCTTGTAGTATATATAGGTGGAATGAGATTCCTTCCAAGGCACTTCCGATGCGCTATTACATGGGGTTCTTCAGAAAAGGCTCGAAAGAACTCTCCTTCAAAGCCTAAGCGATGCATTGGCAGTCCTTCTGGTGCTGCAAATGTCCATAAGCGACGGTGGCTACTTACCATCAGGTAGCCCGTCTGCCTTATCGCTAGGTTTTGATATAAAAAAGTTATTATTTAATATTGAAAGAGCCAATACCCAGGATTTTTATTGATTTGAAAAACAAGACAAGGTTCGTTATTGTACCCCTATACGTTAAGAGGACAAATAAATATTTGATTGATTGATTTGATTAGTTCAATATGGCTTTAAACCACTCTATTCAATGTAATTCATTCTTCATAAAAAGAATCATGATTGATAATCGATGAATTGTTTACAAACTGTACGAGAATTCATATAACTAAAACTTCGGTGGGCTATCAAGACCCAGTATGAGAAGCTTCATTGTGACTGGAGACATGATTTTGTAAAACAAAAGAGTATTTTCCAATCAGTCTACCATAACGAAGATAACGTTGAGTTACACATATTTTATTCCAAAATATCTTCATAAAAAGTACACGAGAAGTAAAGACAAGATTATATTACCATAGAAGTACTAGTACACTTCACAACGATAGCTCAATTTAAATATTTCAAGAATATTACGGGGCATCCAATTTATTTTAAACTCAAAGTGATTGCGATAAAACTTACTTAATACCGCTTGAAGTTGAATTCGATAAGCATTACATGTCATTACTGAATACTTTTATCGTTGTCTGGGTTTTATCGTAATAATATTCCAATACTGATGTAAAAATTCAGAATGTTGTATCGGTAATAAATTTTGTCCAAACATAATGCGACAGATTATTTAATTTATTATTGAAAAAGCTTTTTAAAGATTTCATCTCAGTTTTTTTGTTTTTATACCACATGAAGGAGAAATAATGAAATATGCATGCAGTCTTTCTGATGATAAGTGGTCACTACCGTCAATAAACACCAGGTGATCAACCTCAAATAGAAGTGAAGCCCTGTGTGAGTTTGACCTCAGAAGCGACACCGATTTTTTTTTGTAATCAGGCCTGGTTATTAATGGGCTACAGCACTTTCATAAGTTAAATTTAAACCCATTTTTACATTTTTTTAGATTACAAATGTGTTAGACGTATCACGAGATCCAAATCTTAAGGCCTCATTAACACCAACAACATTTTTTATATCTTACGCGACATTCTCGCCCATTATGGATCGATTTATTTTTTGTTTACTAGGTACCTTAGGATTAATTACTTCGGGGATTATAAATAAGAGTGTAAGAGTTAAAAAATCTGTTTTTATATTTCAAAATGGATGAATTACTTCTACTTGAGCAATTAATATCCTTGCAGCTGTAGCAATGGAAAATTTTATGTTTGTCTCTTGAATTTGAGTTTTTTTGTTGTAAGCCAACATCGTGTGAACTACACACACATCTTCACGCCAAATCCCTAACGGGGTAGGCAGAGATTATTGAGTGCCAAATAGCACTCAATACTCTCAATAGTATTGAGTCTCCGAAATCGGCGTGTTTGTATGAATAGAGTTATGAAAGTGGAAGAAGCTAGGCAAGTATGCCGCATCGTGTGAACTAAACATTTAATAATAGGTCAAATTTAAGTTTGTTCATATGGCGAGGCATAATATCGCTTTATTATAGAGATATAAAGCTATATTCTGATTAATGGATGCGGCAAGAAGGCATAAGGTTTATGTAGTAACATTTGTGTTTAATTTCATGCTCTATTATTACTTACTTACAAATATATATATATTATTATAATTCGCTGTCAGATTGTACATTGACACAGTATTACTTTTGTTATTATTTTCTTGTCTGCAAGTGTTTAGTTGCGATTACAAATTTCTTTATCCGAATTAATCCGCAATGAAATAAATTAATGATTTCACCGAAAGCCGAACATGCAAGCGCATTGTTAGCAGCTATAATATAGCGATAGAACGACATACGTGTCGTCGTTTTCGGTAAAATATGCTCGCTATATCGCTTCCTGAACGTACGTATTTTAGACTCAATAATGGCATTGGCTTTGCTAGCTTTGTTGTTTATTTTATTTTTTAGTCCCCAAATCAGATTAACCTCTGCATGGTTTTCAGCAATGTTTTAAATTGCGCGAAGTTAGCACAGAATGACACAAATGTGTTTTATTGCATTTTGCAATAAACCTATATATTTTACAACAAAAATAAATTGAACATCTAAATCTAATTGCCGAAAAACTATAACAGTATAAAACTGTGTAACAAAATTTTATTACGATCAATTGAACAGTTGCAAAAGAGCAAAAACAAAATAAACTTGGTGATGAAATTGAGTGCTATAAAAAATCTAGTGAATAAAACATGTGTTCATTGGAATCAGTGTTCGGTAGAGCGATCAAAGCGAGTGCAGTCATATCGTTTGATCGACGGAAAACCTAAAAATGTCACCAACTATGTGGCAAAACTACCGAAATGTTTTTCCATTTGCACCCAAATAGTAACTTAACCTTTGTTAACACCTGATTTAATTAGATAAATGAAAAAGAGCTGATCCCTGAAAAGACTGTGACCATTTCCCTTGTAAATTTTTATAACATAAAAATTATATAGGTTGGTGGTGATGGGGGAGGGTGAAAATTTAGGAGTGTATTTATTTTTTAAAGCCAAATCATAAAATATAAAGTACAAAATATTCTTTCAAAAAATAAAAACAAAAATATTTGGGGTGGACTATTCGAGTCTCGGGTGAATTAAGGTTGAGTTGAGGTTGAATTAAGAATGTTTGAAACCAAAGAACACAGGAATAACCCTTGTTCCCATGATCATCATTCAATTTTTTTTTATACGCTGTAAAACAGCAGTAGAGTTATAGAGAGGATTTAGAAACGATAGTCGAAACCTGTATAAGTGAAAGGGAATGCGAGTAGCACAATTCCAACTGCAATATGCACATGTAAATAATTGCAGTCTTGAGGTCGGTAGCGTCTTCGCACGTCTCTAAATTCTATGTTCGTAACATGTCCTAATTCACCCACTATTGTTCCATCACTTCACATGGAAGCGGATGTCATCTGCAGCAACATCCCGTCGGTGGGAAATGACGTCCGCAGTGATCGTGATGACTAATTCCCAACATTACCGTGCATGCTCCCTGAACGGATATTGCGTGTAGATACCTCCTACATACCTTGCGACATGTTCTATAATTACCGATGACAGAAATATCGGCATTAATTTGGTTTGTATTGATTACCAACACAAAATTTCGATAATAATTTAGTTCCTATGGAATAAGTAATGATCGAGAATCAAATAACAACGTAACGTAATATCCTCATCATAAACAATATTGTAAACGTGAATGTGAGTTTTTTTGTTATTCTTAAATCTATGTTGTACTTGCTGGCATGGCTGGAATATGAATAAGGACAGCGGACCATTTAACCACAAATACTGGTCTGTGCAGACAAAAATGTGTAATACCTATGTAAAAATTGTGTAAGTGGCGAGCAGAATCTTGTAATGCATATAAAGTTAAGTAATAAATAAAGTACTAAATGTGCATATAAAGTTAAGTTCTAAAAGTTATAAACAATTCATTCTACGCATGTTCATACAGGTTTTATTATTTTAAGTTGGTAGAACTGGTTTAGTTCGACCGGGGAGGTACCACCGCCACCCTCGTAATCCTCTGTGAACCAATTGCTGCGTTACGGTTTGAAGAGGCATGGTTGCAGGCTATACTGCACATGGCGAAAATCTTAGTTCTCAGGGATAGCATCTGTGATCGCATTCAAACGCATCTGTTATCAAACTTAGGTATGATTTAATTGCACTTGGAATTATGTCCTTAGGCGGCAGTGATCACTTACCATCAGGTGAGCTGCATGCTCGTTTGCTAGCTTAATACGAAAAAATATATTTTAACTAAACCCAACTACTTGCCATAAGGCAGACGGGCTACCTGATGGTAAGTAGTCGCCATCGCAGGGAATTGAAGTTCACTGTCTTTCTAAAAATCAAAGGCAATTTTAATTCTAGAAAGATAGAGGCTCGATTTGAAATTGGACCTCTTATATGGAATATTAAATTTTAATTTACTAGTCAAGCCCTCCTTGTAAATAAATAGACAACAATAACTTGTTTATCCTACGTGCCAATTAATTTATGACTAGTCATACATAAAAATACCTAAAATTAACATTATCTAGGCTTTTGCTGTAATCTATTCAATCACGTTAACGTTAATAAAATATTGTGGCATTTTAACAAAGTACGCCACGTAAAAACTCATTGTTTTTCCAGCGCTTCACATAAAAAGTGTAGCTTTCAGTACCTCATAAATAGCGTCAAAGCTAACCAACAAAAAATTACAATAGACCGTTACAAAGCTGCCTGTATTGTGTTCTTTTTTAAACATTTTTCTACGACAGAGGACGCCAATCAGTATTTCATAAAACAAGTAGACAAGAATTTTTGTATCAAGAATCTAAAAATGCCCGAGTTTTTGAAATGAGACGGTGAAAAATTGTAGGTAGCACCAGATTTTAAATAAATACATTATCTAAGAATAGACGGATTTCACTGTTTACTTTCGCCCTCGCATAGTCAATTATTTTCTCTTTTAATTAAAATATACGTTTCAAAAGATGGTGGGTTTTAATTCATAAGTTCCTTTTTCTTTTTTTCTCATGCTCAGTAGTTAAGAATCCCAATTTCGTATCAGAGACGTATACTATTTTCTATCATTTACAAAAAAAATATGAAGCTTTATCAAATTATTACAATATATTGTGAAGGAACCTTACCCCATAAGTTTTTTTAATCATATAAGCAAACGAGCCTGTAGTACAACTTATGGTAAGTGCCCAAGGACATCAGTTGTTCATCAGTCATCATCATGGCAATTTAGAGTACGATTAAATCATACCTAAGTTTGGTCACAGATGCATTGCTACCCAAGTCCTCCGTGAAACAAGGATTGGCCTCACGGAGGATAATGAGGATGGCGGTGGTAACTCCCCGGTAGAACTAAACGAGTTTTACCACCAGGCAAAGTGTAAATACCTTTGTTTGTAACATTCAAACACAATTCCTTTTAAACAAAGAACTTTCAGTAACTTCTGACGGCTTTTAATCAGAATGCATTCATGTGCAATGGTCTGTTTTTAAAATAAAAAATCATTTTCCCTCATTAAAGCACAGTTCAATGGTTCCACAACTTCATTGTGAAAACATGAATAAATGCTATTTACAGAGCTGCTCTTCGCTAGGAAAACGAATGGGAGCCATTAACATTATGCGGAGTTAATAAATACAATGATAACTTTCAAATAATATAAATTGATTGTAAGAATATAAATTGGAAAAGAGTAAAAGACTAAATTTTGGTTTAGTTTGTTGGACTTTGATATGTAGAATGCTTGACCTGCCAAGTTTATGACATATATTCCAAAAGAACTCAATTATTATAAAAACAACAATTAAAATATTAAATTACACAAACCTTAATCAAAAATAGGTTGGTTTTAAGGCACAGCTCAGACACTGACGCAAAAAAAAACGAACGGTTACGTGATGTAAATAACCTCGGATAAAAGTACCCCAGCTACAGTCTCCACAACAGTACTCGTATTATCGGATCTATTGTCGTCTTTGCATATAAACTATACTGCATTTTTTTAGATAGTTATAAGCTATCTTATATCTTACACACACACATCTTCACGCCAAATCCCTAACGGGGTAGGTTGAGAGTATTGAGTGTCAAATGGCACGGTTCTGACATACTTGCCTAGCTTCTTCCACTTTCATAAATCTCCTCATACACACACGCCGATTCCGGAGACTCTTGACACCTCCTTCAGACAGCACACGATCAATTTGATCATGAAATGTCAGTCTGGGTCATCCTCGGTATTTACATCCGTCCACATTCGCATTGTATATACAATATACTGTTTTGGTAACCTTTCATCCGTCATTCTTTCAACATGTCCGAATCATCGGAGCATTCCCTTTCTAATTTTTACACCAATACTTTCTTTCAGTCCTATTCTCTCTCTAACCTCTCGATTTCGAACGCGATTTGAGAGTTTCACACCACATGTTTTCCACATATAAGATATATATTTTTATATATATCTTATATCTTATTTAGCTGTAAGCTACGCTTTACAAAAGGAAAATATGACGAAAACGCTGCTTATTGCTCTCCATATTTAAAAGGGCACCGAAATAATGTAGGTATCTACTGCTGTGATATTTTCAGAGATACATACCTGTGAAGGACATGAAGGACGAACGGTCACATAGAGATTCTATTATTAAATTTACATTACTATGTCTCATGCTAAGAAGTCTAGCGACAGTGAATTTATTCATTAATTTACCACATTACCTGGAATCTTTCAGTAAGTAAACTATAATTTATATATATTTTACCTTTGCTCAGAATTATTAGTGATTTTAATTAGTAGAACATTTCATAGAATATTTATTTTACAAATAATGCTGTACATTCAAAGAAATAACGTTGCGATAACGTTTATACATTAAATATACAGTCACTTCATAATACTAAAGTAGTACTTAAGATCGTTCAGAGTAAAAGGGTTTTGTAAGGAGATGGAAATATATTTTTGTAATATCATAATTTAATGTAAAGCTTTGTAGTTTCTTTTGTATCCATTCTTACATAGCACGGATCATGTTTCATATTCTTTCGTAAAATCACTTAATTCTTGTTTTCCATTATGTTACGCTTTTTATTATATTCAGTTATATTTTGTGGGAAAATATTTACTACAAAAACATTATTGTTATAAGAAGATTATATCTTATAACTGTACTGTCAATGTTTATTTTATTATTCTGGTTGAATTTTATTCGTATAATACGCTTAAGAAATTAGTGGGACTTGTAAAATTAGAATAAAGAGTAATAAACCCTATTTATAAGTAATCTTTACATTTTTAGAAGAACATCTGCCTCATAAAAGCAATCGTATATTGTGTTAATTTAAGAGCCAGCCATGGCCAGTTCAAGTTCCTGGCACAGGGCGTTCTAACTAAGTTCATAATAGTAGTACCTAGGAACCGATCTGTGATCCGTTTCAGGTAAAATTCCAAGCCTGTGGATATAACTACAGAAGATGAATGGATGGTGGTGACCATACTCGTATACTATCAGATGAATTGGGAGCTCATCTGCTATCGTTTCTAATCTCTTTTATCGCACATTCGTCTAATCCTCGAATTGTGTTACATTAAAAACGACGGAAAAAACAATAAATATTGTGTAAGACTTGAAGCGTACATAATATTGTAAGTAAAGGAGAGTTTCAAATTTCACTTTAGTTTGAAGCGACTTACTTCCAAAGACGTATATGATATTCATTAAAATATGAAACACTAAATTTAACTTGGAAGCTGCCAGGTGGTAGAACTCATGTAATTCGACCGAGGAGGTACTACATTTAAATCTTTAACGTTATCTATTGTTAAAAGAAATCTCAAGGGTGTGTGAAGTCTATAGATATCGCACTCGCCCAACACAGTGTACTGTGAACCTAAATTTTCTCATTATTAGAGAAGGCCAATGCTTAATTGTAGAACAATTACAGTGTGTATTGTAAGCCCATTACGAATTGCGTTGCGTTGCCCATTATTACCATTGCCCATGCTTACCATTTTGGAAAACACAACTATTTAATGACTCTGATGAACTATTTAATGAATAGATAGAAGAATACCTAAATAATAATTATACTAAATGTGTATGCTGATGTTGCCGTACTTTTTAAAAAGAGACCGTAGATTTGCTTTATATTTATTTATTTTTATAATTTCCTCTTAAAGTTAATAAAAGCACACATTCCATGTAATGGCTAGTTCTAACTGCAGTTCATATATATGTTTTGTAAACAATAGCTATCTAACTAGTACCACACCATAGTACTTAGATTATGTACATAATACACAAACATGCATGTTTAGCTACAAACTCGGACTAAATTAGAAACACATCCTAGAATACAAAATAGGAATTAGTGCTCCGTTAAGTTTGCTGCTTTAACGCTGAATTGGTCTATTGGTATCGCGGCTATTTTCAGACATTAGTGGATACTAGCTGACCCAGCAAACGTAATTCTGCCATAAAAAATAAAAAATGTGGGTTGATGGTAGAAGGGTTGTATGTATTTTTAATAAAAATATAAAAACAAACAAAAAATGTTGGCCAAGAAAAAAGAAAATAAGGAGTGGCCACCCTTAACCTTTAGGGATATAATAAAAATTGACGTTGACCAATTCTCGAACCTACCCGATATACACACAAAATTTCATAAGAATCAGTTTAGCCGTTTCGGAGGAGTTTGGCAACAAACACCGCGACGCGAGAATTTTATATGTATACTAGCTTTTGCTCGCGACTTCGTCCGCGTAGAAGTCGAAAACCACTTGGAGGTAGAATTTCGAAAAATCCTTTCTTAGTGCTCACTTAGATCGTGAAAGGAACCCCTGTACCAAATTTCAAGTTTCTAGGTACAGTAGTTTCGGCTGTGCGTTGATATGTCAGTCAGTTAATCAGTTTTGCCTTTTATATATATAGATTAGATTAGAACGATAAAATGAAGTATATGTTAAGAGAACTTAAATTAATTTAATTTAATGCAAATTTTCCACGGAATTGCAGGTACGTGACAATTTAAACGTTCTCATCTGAACTAAGAATGTTACAATTGTTCATACGTGCTTAAGTTCTATTCTCAACTTTGTTGTATTTTGTCTTATTTGTGAAGAAGAATTTTACTGAATAATAGAGAAGATGAAGGGTACTTATTAGATAGAATATAACTAGTTTAATAAAGTAATAGTAGGAATAAATAGATCTAAGATTTTTTTTATTCTTCAGGTACATTTATACAGTCATAAAGTGGGCAGAAGCAAGATGAAAAAGAAAAACCTTTATAAGAATTTTGCTACAGTCTTTGTTAGGCCTCTTGATTTTTTTTTTTACTTTTTGCATTTCCTATTGTAATATAAAGCACGCTATACGTCCGATATCAGATATAATATTTTATTTGCGAAATCCATCCATAAAAAAACTGTGTTCAAACAATATCGTTTACATATTTTCCAATTGTGAAACGTCGATTGTGTATTCGACCCAGCTTTTATTGTTGATGAAAATAGATACCGACCTAAATTTCATAACTGGCACCAGCAATCGACCGTAAAAATGTCGAGAACTATATGTCTGACCTTCGTTTCCGTAATGGAAAATAAAAGGCTTTCCACTTAACCCTTTCAACTTTACTTTGAAAAGGGGAGAGAAATAAATACTGTAATGAAAGTTTATAATAATGAGCTTTGACTTTAGAAAAAATTAAAAGTGCAAAATTCGCGACATCAGAATATTTACGCCTCTATAAATTATAAGATTAAAATATTAGTTGATATAATAACACTCACACAACACTCTCAAAGATAAGAGAAATTAACAGAGGTATCATTGCCCCTATCATATTTTTTAATCGTCTTAAGGTACGAGTAACAAACATGCATGCAGTCCACCTGAGGGTAAGTGGTCACTGAGTACCATTTAGTCGTACTCGAGGTTGACCATAAATGCGTTGCTACCCTTGAGGACAAAGATGTTGGCCTCGCGTTTAAATATAGCCGGCAACCACATCTCTCCAAACCGAAACACAATAAATTGCTTCACGGAGGATTATGAGGATGGCGGTAGTCCATCCCCGGTCGAACTACATAAATTCTACCACCTGGCAAATCCCCCATTAAGCAATTGTTTTGGTTTTGGCGAGGTGTGATTGCCAGCTATACTAACACACTAGGCGAACATCTCAGTTCTGAAAAGTACCAATGCATTTGTGGTGAAGTACGACTTAATCATATTTAAGGTAGATCTCTGTAGGTGACAGTGACCAATTACTATCTGGTGGATTGCGTGCTCGTTTGCTACGCTTCATACGATAGAAAACGAAACAGCAAAAAGAGGGACTACTCGTACCGCAAGTCTCGTTTAAGAGCTACGTCTCAAAATATATTTACCGAAATAGTACACTCCTGGGTGTATCGAACATTCAAAGCGCAATAAATCGTGGAACCATCAATTTGCATGCTAATACTGCGAAGGGCGAGTCGGTTGAGACAAGTGAGTGACAAGGGCGCAACTTTACTGCCCTTCGCCCGCCCTAAACGATCCCTAGAGTATTAAGACATTTTTCTTCTCCCAGCAATTATATTAAATTTACAACAGCCTTTCAAAGGCCCATCCGACCTCCTTGTTACAGGAAACTAAGTGAATAAGGTTATGTCTCTCATTTGGCCGCAAAAATTTAGACATTTCATCTCTTTGTAACGTTTTTCAATAAAGTAGTCTCTTCGGGGCCTTTGAATAGCGGGTCTTGTTTACATTCTTGTGCCTACCTCCGTTTTATTAAATGGACATTTTATTTCGGATTGTGGTCCCCAATACTGAGTTGAGTTTTAAAGAGTATTGGTACTACGCGAGACAACGGTTTTATTTGTCGGCATTGCTATGTGGGGATAAAATGTGTTTTTATGCTATTAGATAGATATGTCAATATCAAATACAAAATACATACCGGTAGCTAAGTCATTTACAAGTTAAGTATTGTTCCAGAAGAATACATATTCCATATTAAGCTGCTATTCATTGATATTAAATTGTCACCCACTTTAAGGCGTATAAGGCCCCATGTTTCTCTTTCGCGTGTACAGCTTTTAAAACAATATTCATATACATACTCATTATAAACCCTAAATACTGAATACAATACTTCAATTTTTTATGAAAAATATGTAGCGCCCATCGAGTAGTCGATGTAACAAGTGATTGTCGTTTACTCATCGCTTTGTACTTACTTAGTAATGCGAATAACTGAGTATAGATACTTTAACTCATCTTGGCGCTCGGGACCTCCTGTGCATGAACTGGTGTGCATGAAATATGCTGATTTGATTTGTGTTATTTGTGTGGCAGTGACGCATCAGCCGTCGTACAGGCAAATAAAAATGTAAATGATCGTTTAGGTCGAATTGAGGCAGAGAGGCCGCGTAATGAGATATAGGAATTTAAATATGTAAAAAATGAATATTATCGATATTTTTGGTGCAGAAACAGAATCCATAATTACCCTTCGTGACAACAGCAAAACAAAAGCCCATCATATGAATTTTCTAGGCGTAACACTTAACAATTATGAATAAATATGCATTCACCTAATTAAGCTGTTTTGTATTAAATTTCAATTTGAATAAAATAATACTGTAAACAAATGGTGCTTGGCTGTACCATTTGCAACACACAGTCATATTTGTACTCGTAAAAGCATTATGCATACATAATACCATGCGCCAAGATGAATTAAAGTATATGTATATAACATTTTTTAAGTCTGACACGAGTCCACATTTATGTGTTACGTTCCATTGGTATGTGTTTTGTGTGTTTAGGATTTGTTTAGCGTGAGTTTAATAATAATAATAATATACTCTTTATTGTACCCAAAATATTACACGAAAAACAAGAAACATACAATGAAATAGAAC